>DWEI01006512.1:0-10040 GCA_018245875.1 Mysoria ambigua | reverse complement strand
CACTATGAATTAAGGTTATTGCCTCTGCCTCGTTGGTCGTGTTGGTTGCAGGTGCGACTGCCGATCGAGAGGCTCCGGGTCCGATTCCCGCGTTGAACACTACATAATTTTCTAGTAGTTCATGCATGGCATTAGGCTCACTACTTATTCCATAGTGGGACGTAAACATAACTGGTGAATTGTGGGAAAATTCTACATTCCCCTGCCTACCCCTTCGGGAATTACAGGCGTAAAGTTACTTTTTTTCTAAGTTACGCCCTATTATTTTTTAATTATTTTGTCGTGAATATATAACAGACACTTAGACAATTATTTATTTTCTTATGTTTAATGTTAGCATGATTACCGTTTCCAGGTGTTGATCCAGAAAATGGTCAGTTGAGATACTCCATATCGGGCCAATATTTCAGTGTGGATCCGGTTACAGGAGTCGTAACCCTTGCAAGAGCCTTGGATCGCGAGGAGCAGGACTCCTTGGAAGTTATCATAAGTATAACTGGTAAGACTAACGGTCACTTTATTGTTATCTAATATACATATTAAGAAGGCTTACTTCATCTTATAAACACAATGCAAGACTTATTAAAAGTTTAACATTACTTAAGGATTTCGCTTGCAAATTATTTATATTTATATTTTATTATTGTAGTTATAGTATAGGTAGTTTACTTCAATGAAACATAGGTATTTTATTTATTTATGTTGCAAATATGATTTCACAAAACGTCTATGGTTTAATAGAGGTTTTTTGTTTTTTATTTTTAACATCAGCATATCATTATGAGTTCACTCATGACCAGCTTTCACCATTACGCGTTATATCCAAGCGATTATTACTGAGCATCTATCAAGGGGATGATCCATTTGTGAGTCAGCTCCGGTAAATATATGCAATTCCTTAGTTCAAAGCCTCGTTAATCGGGAATGTGGAATTTTTATTTTGAGAGTATACACGCGACGTTCTTACATCGGGAACTGACAATCGTCGTTTCCAAAATATGTTTCGTTTTTAATTAACTATCGTTTCGTTACGTCCAGATGAGGGCCCAGCCGACACAGAGCCGAACACAGTGTCGCTGCGACGGGTGATACCCGTGCAGGACGCGAACGACAACCCGCCGATATTCCACAACCGGCCGTACATAGTCAACGTCAGCGAGAGCGCGCCCGTCGGCAGCGAGATTGAGGTGTTCATGTTAATGTTAATACTAATGGATCGATATTTTAGTAATTAATTCTCTTCAAAGTATGATTTACAAGTTTTTCTTTTGAGTTATTTTTATGATAAAAGAATTGGACAATCAGCGTTTGTTATTTTTCACGGTGACCTGAAGTTCAAGTGGGTACTTCGCTTGGAAATGTTACTTGTGTGGTCTTCAGAAATGGATTTAATATTTAATATTAAATTAATAATCATTAAATTATTTATTACTAATTTAATATTTACATTGACAGGTGAACCCAAAAATTATAGTGACAGACCGAGACGAGGGTATCAACGCCAATGTACGAGTGTCGTGTTCCACTAGGGAGAAAGGTAGCGACGCCGAAGCGTGTTCTACGTTTAAGGTTGTCACTGAAATGGTAAGTTGTTTACACATTCATTTGTATTAATTTGTAAGTTGTTGTTTGTTTTTTTCTTAAGTTGTAAGTTTTTTTCTTACAAAATTTCTGTTGAGTAACTTCCACCTGAATCTATCTAGGCGTTTAGTGTTAAATAATACTTGCATGATGTATTTGGTATATGGCGTTATGTCTTTTGGTTTAAAGTGTTCGATAAGAACACGTTCTTTCTATATATTACTTAAAATGAACTATGATGTCCCATAATAATGTAGTTACTTTAAACATACTTCTGAATAACTCTTACATATATGTAGTTCTAATTAATTCTTAGATATATTTCCAAATGATTTAATTACTAAGCATTAAGTAAGTATTCTAAGATGTATTTCTATGAATTTTAATTATCAAGTAATAAGTATTATTGAATATACTTCGAAGTAATTTAATTAGATGTAATAATATTTATAATATTTTATATTATATTTTAAACATGCTATGTAAAACTGGTTATATAAATAATAAAAAAAAACGGTTCTTCATAATAAACATTATTATTTAAACACAATCATCGCTGTAATATACTATACTATAAAACTCAACGCATGTGTTCTAAATGCGCAGATCGATCCGAACCAGTACGCGGTGCGCCTGTTCCTGTCCAAGCCGCTGGACTACGAGAGCCGGTCGGCGTACGTGCTGAGCCTGGAGGCGACGGACGGCGCGGCGCGCGCGGCCGCCAGCGTGGCGGCGGCGGTGCGCGACCGCCAGGACCAGCCGCCCGTGTTCCGCAACGCGCCCTACTCCGCCGCCGTGCCCGAGAACACGCCGCCGGTGAGTGCGCGCCGGGCGCCGGGCGCCGGGCGTCGTGCGCGGTGTGCGATGCATAAGCTTTCATAAAATTGTAGCAATAAAAAGAGTGGGCAGGCGCAATAATAATACTTTTCTCTCATAAGTAATTTGGAATTACATGTGTTCGTAGTTAATTAAGTAAGACTTAAGAATAATACTTAGTAGTTAGTAATTACGATTTGAAACATTTTAAATCGTGTTATTGATAGGTTATTAATTTTAGTGATTCGTGGTTATTCTTGTGTACATGTTGCATTGCAAGTGTGCGGTGGTGATTTGGAGAGGTAAAATCGATAGCCTGCTAAGAGCCAGTGTGTGGTATAGTCTCTGGGACATTTTCAGCAGAGATACATTTTATATAATTATGTATTCAGATTATTAAAGCATAATTGTTGTATATTTTCAGGGCACTAGTATAATGGAAATTATAGCTAAAGACGGTGACACGGCGGATCCACGACCAGTTCTGTTGACACTCGAGGGCGACACGCAGCATTACTTCAAGTTGCTAAGCGAGAGGCCACTAGGAAAAGCAACCCTGGTCACGACAGACGTGCCCATTGATAGAGAAAGCGATATTGTTATGCAGAATGGGGGAATTTACAGCTTCTTTGTAAAGGTAAACGGATGAAAATATTTAAAAGAGTGTATCTCTCTGGATTTAAAATATTCGTCTAATTTTGCTTACTTACTGCTTTGACGCATTTTGCTGGCAATATTTCGTTTCTGCCATTTGCTTTTAGATTTTGATAAACAAACGTGCTCTATAAAATATTTGTATAAATTTGTTACTCAAACACATTAAAGTTGGCATAAAATATGGCTTGCCAAATCAGGCATTTTATGATAAAAATTGTGCATTACTACATATTTTAATTTAAAGTCAAAATTTTTAAGGGCAAAAGCTGAATACAAAGGTTAGATTTATTTAACTGATGAGAGATAAAAATGAACTGATGAGAGATAAATATGATGAATGAAATATGCTATCTTGAAAGATAAATAACTTCAGCTAACTGTATGTCTCTATGGTTTAAGAGTAATTGCAAAATCCACTAAAAATGAAGTGAAATATATTTTTTCCCCAGGCTACAGAACTTATAAATAATGAAGTGCCATCGGATTACACCGTGACGCCTATTACGATAATCGTAACGGATGTCGACGATCACGTGCCGAGGTTTAACAGAGACGTATTCGATATATCGATACCGGAAAACATCGAGAACGGCAGCCCTATTCCCGGCCTATCGATATACGTAGAAGATGACGACATTGGCCAGAACGGCAAATACGAATTGAAACTTCGAGATGTTTACAACTCGGATGGTGTGTTCGCTATAAGCACGGCGCGCGGTGAAGGGAGAACACCGATTAGTATTAAAGTTAAAGATTCCTCGAAACTAGATTACGATGTCGACAGTGAAGACGATAGGCGTTTTAGTTTCGACATCGTATCGTACGTCGGTGACTCTGAGCTGTCCTCCACGAGGGTGAATATAAAGTTGCTGGACGTGAATGACAATGCGCCAGTATTTGACGAAGCCAATTATAAATTTAACGTCACTGAAATTTCGGCTATTGGAACTAAGATTGGTGATGTGCAAGCGACCGATAAGGATTACGGAATATTTGGAGAGATCGAGTATTCGTTGACCGGTTTTGGTTCGAATATGTTTAGAACTGACAGTAACACCGGTGGAATATATGTTGCTCAAGCTTTGGATTACGAAGCGCAAAAGAGTTACAGTTTAACGCTAATCGCGAAAGACGGTGGCGGTAAGGGGTCAACTACGAGCGTTTTCATTGACATAACAGATGCGAATGATAATGCGCCCGCGTTTGAGGCTTCGGAATACACTCGTACCATAAGGGATGGAGCCACTAGCTTCGAACCACAGCTCATTATTAGGGTAAGTCATACAGATCCATATTGTAGAAAAAATATATACTTAATGGACCAGCATAGCGTTTTAATGTTATATTTCTTACAAATTAAACAGGAATGGTCATGTGTTTTGATGTAATTCAGAGAAAATGATAACACATTTATTAGACATTGAAATGTTTTATTTATTTTCTCAGGCAACAGATGCGGATGGACCCACTCAGGGCGATGGCAGAGTCCGGTACACTCTGGAGTCTGACAACAGCATCGCACACAAGGGCCAGGTGTTTGCCATCGATGAGGACTCGGGGGAGATCAGCATCTTGAGCAAGGTGGAGACGATGGACACTCCACGGGGACAGTATGAGTTGATTGTGAGAGCTACAGACTACGGTAAGTTAATATGAAACAAAATTCGCTCAATATTACTTTTAAAAATAAATATAGTGTAATAACTGTTCAGGTATGAAAAAGGGTGCTAAAAATTTTAATATCCGATCCTTTTTGATGTTATATGAAACAACTTTACTTATTACTACAGATAGGTTTATAAAATCTTTTTATCAAGCCTAAAAAATAATTTTCCAAATATTTTTGGTATTATTAGTCCAGCACGATAGAAGACTTGTGTGAAAAACATAAATGAAGTAAAATGTGATCCTGATTCATTTTTAAATGATAAATAGTCTAATTCATAGTTTCTAAATTAATATTTTATAAATGATGGAATAAATGACTGCTTCGTTGGTCGTGTTGGTTGCATGTGCCACTGCCGAATGAGTGGTCCCGGGTCGGACACTACAAAATTTTACTAATATAGATTTTCTAGTAGTGGTTCGGAGCCTGCATATGTGTCCGTTGTATGGCAACAGGCTCATCACCTACTCCATAGTGGGACATAAACATAACTGGTGAAATGTGGGTGTGTTCTGCATTCCTCTACCTACCTCCACGGGTATTACAGGCGTGAAGTTACGTTTTATAGATTAGTGATAACTAAAAGAAGTTGATCATTTTATATCCTTTTTTAAGGAAAACCGCCGCTAAGCAATGAAACTCGAGTGTATATTCGAGTGGGCGTGCCAGGCAACCAGCGGCCCACTTTCAAAGGCAACTACCATCATTACAAATATACAGTCACGCAACGCAAGCCAGACAGCAACGAAGACTTCACCTTTGATCTGAACCCGATGAATTATAAAGCAAGCATCAGGGAAGACGCTGGACCCGGTCAAAATGTCACCACGGTCGTCGCGAACGATCCGGACGGCTTGGATGACTTATTGACGTATCACATTGTATCAGGATCGAAGGACAACTTTGTTATCAATGAGAAGTAAGTCGACCATTTAACAATAAAAATAACATCTTCTCAATCTTAACCGTACTTCAAATTATTTATATGGCATAAAAACATAAAGAAATTTTATCTTTTCATTGATATGTTTATTTACAGGACTGGCCTAATAACAGTATCCAATGACGCAAACCTCGATCGCGACGTCAATACAGATCGCTACGAGATCATCGTGTCGGCCGTCGACAGTGGCATGCCCGTGCCGGAAACGGCCACCACAACAGTTTTCGTCACCATCTTAGATGTCAACGACAAACCACCTAAATTTAACACAACAGAAACGACAACTTACATATCAGAGAGAACTAAAATAGGCGATGTAGTTACTAAAATAATCGCCTACGATACTGATATGAATTTCAAATTGAAATACAGCATCATAGAACCGATCAAAGCGTTATCTAAAGCGGGAGTTCAGCTGAAATCGAACACTCCGTATGACTATAAAAATATATTTCGGATAGACGAAGACACGGGGGAAATAATAGTGAACGGCACTTTAGATTACAACCAAGCGTCGGTGATCATACTCACAATCAAAGTGATAGATGTGAACGCAGAATTGAACAGGGACGAACAATTTGCTGAGACCGAACATACTATCTATATTCAACCGTATGCCGATAAAAATCCACAGTTCACAAACCCCGGGTGGTCAAGTTCCAACCCTGTTATCTATCACAAAATAAAGGAAGAGCAACCTATTGGCAGTACTGTTCTCATACTGACGGCAGAGGACCCAGTGTCCGGGCATGTCGTGACAAATTTCAAAGTTATCAATTCCGAAACCGGTCTGCTACAAGTTGACCCGTTGAGCGGCCAAGTGGTTCTAACGAAGCATTTGGATTACGAGGAGCTGACTACTCCCAATTTGACGTTGACTGTTCAGGCGACGAGCAGCGACGGCACCAAGCATAGTACAGCGAAGATTATTATTGAAGTTCAAAACTTAAATGACAACTCTCCTATATTTGAAAAAGAGGTAAGCATTATAACCATGTCTTTATAAATCGAACTTATCCAAGTTTTCATTTGGGAATCCTAGTTAGCGATCATTCCAGTTCTTCGTTCGTTTCTTTTCTTTTGTGTTAATAAGGCGAATGTTTTACAATAAGATTAAAAAATCCTCGTTGATTGGTTAATACATACGCGTTTGCTGATCAAGAGTTCAAATTCCGAGTACAGTCTTATTAAATTTATCTAATTTAGAAATTCTAATTAAAATTTTACTCGGTGTGTGGAAATAAGCGCACCCACAATTCC
This sequence comes from Mysoria ambigua, assembly GCA_018245875.1. Lineage (NCBI taxonomy): Eukaryota > Metazoa > Arthropoda > Insecta > Lepidoptera > Hesperiidae > Mysoria > Mysoria ambigua. The sequence goes on along the minus strand of DWEI01006512.1, from coordinate 3,117 downwards.
ACAGTGGAACACTTCGAGGATTACAGGCGTGATGTAACATGTTAGTATAGTTGCACATATTGGACAGCTCTACAGAGTGAGCGTGCTAGAATCGGTGCAGTACCCGGAGCCCGTGCTGACGGTGGCGGCCGCGGACGGCGACGCGCGGCTCACGGCCGCCGACCGCGCCGCCGGCTACTCCGACGTGCGGTACGCGCTGCGCGGGGAGAACGCGGACCTGTTCACCATCGACGACGTCACGGGCGTCGTACAGGTCGGAAGAGATACCCAGAACATTTCGTACACGCCAATTTTTAACCGTAACAAAATAGTGAACGTTAAGTTACGTAATCAATGATTAGTGGCTCAAATACTGCCACCAGTTTCTTTACAAAAATGTGTGTTTAAATATTTGAATGTGAATCTTATACAGATACTAAAATAACTTCTAAAGTATGAAAAAGGCTGCAGATATTTGTAATATACGAAGCTTATTCATATTATATGAAATAACGACTTATACTAACCTACAAAAATAAATGTTGTCTATGGCGTATGAACTCTGTGCGTGCTCGCGTGACGTACTAAGGCTTCAATGTTCTTATTTTATACGAACAATATGAAGGTTAGCGCCGAATGTCTCCAGGTGGCTCCGAACAAGAGCCTGGACCGCGAGCGGCAGTCCGTGCTGCGGCTGCAGCTGGAGGCGTACGACACGCCGCGCGGCGGCGCGGCGCGGAGGCGCGCGGCGGCCGCGGCGCTGCTCGACGTGCTCGACGTGGACGACAACCCGCCTACCTTCGACAAGACCTTTTATACAGGTGTTGCCTCCATACTTTACATCCACTGAGTTCCTAACTACGTGGAAAGGAATGTTAACAACAGATGTTGAAGGAGTGTTGATAAAATAAGCTACATTTACTGCTAAATCTAAAACTTTGCTATTAATTTATTACAGAGCATTATAAAATCACGCCCGTATTCTACGAAGAAGTAGACCGAGGAATGTAGGACTTATGCCTCAAAGCGAAACATCCTTATAATTCAGTAATTCATTTACAGCTGTGGTTCCCGAGAACATTCCAGTGGGTATAAGCATTATCAACATGACGGCGACAGATCCGGATGAGGGCCTCGGCGGAGAGATCAGATACGAGTTCTTGGATGAAGGGGAAGCTAACGGTATTTGTTCTTATAAGAACTGAATATAAGATACGTGTAAATGCCTTATTTATTCATCAATCCCTATATACATAATTAACGCTACTTATGAAGTATAGTTAATAATTCTGACAGAGTCAAACTGACTCCATAATTTTTTTCTATATTTGTCTATTTCACTTTAAATCGTGTGAAGTGAATATTTAACAGTCTATTACTTAAGTATCTTATAAACAAATATTCTAAGATATGCACTTTCCCTTATGACTTGAAATTTATGTAGTCCTATTTTGTGATCCACGAAAATGTTTTTCTGTGTTTTTAGGATATTGTTATAGATTGGTGAAACAATATCTGAATTACTCTTATTCTGTTAAACATTACCCACAGAATTTAGATACATTTTTAGGTAAGAAAATATAATACTTGTTGCAAGGTATAATTAAATAACACATAAATATATCATTAGAAGTTAAAAGTTCTTCGAGACAATACTCAATGAAGAGTATTATTTGCAGTATAATTTCGTTACTTTCTTAAATCTGGCCAAAGACGGTAACTTAACTTTTATCGGTGATTTTGGTGAATTTTGTCACTCTGTAACACCCACAATATGGCGACTATGTTAAGCATTCTTGTTATAAATCATTTAAATACGACTTTTTCAGAACGTTAAAGAATATCGTTTTTTGCCTTTGAGACGGAATTGGCGTATGGACATAGTTGAACGAAGTGCGTGCTTTCCGCAGGACTATTCTCGATAGACGCGGCGACGGGCGAGTTGACGAGCCGGCGCGCGCTGACGGGCCGCGGGCGCACGGAGCCGTACCGGCTGCTGGTCGGCGCCGCGTCGGGCGGCGCGCCGGCGACGCGCGTGGCGCACGCGCCGCTCGCGCTGTACGTGGGCGACGTCAGCGCCAACGACGGCGTGCCGCGCTTCATCCGCCCCGCGCTCGGCGACACGCTCTCCGTCAGCGAGGTGCGCGTCCCGCCGCACATACCGACTGGCGTACCAAATCGATATCAGTTTACCGAATTCGGCCACAGATAGCGAAAATTATACAAATCTTTTCTCGATTCCATAGATTAACATAACAATAATATTGTTGATATTTGAATAAGAAAATATACATGAATGTTACAGAATGCTACGATAGGAAGCATCGTATACCAAGTTGTGGCTAGCGACCCGGACGACCCCACGCAGCCTTCCGGACAACTACTTTACTCTATTCAGCAGAGCAACGCAGATGCGAAAGTATTCGCTATCGGTAAGCGCTAGGTTCTTTTCACTTCCAATACATAAATCCGTATTTGCATACACCGTTTCATTTTTTCGGCAATGTGAGACATCATAAACACCGACGTACTACGGAGATTAGTATTGCAGCAGATTTCTTTTTGATTTAAAGCATTATATATGGACATAAATCCTTTTTCTTCATTCTACATTTTTAGGATCTATGTCAACGGACATCAAAGAGCTTAATTAAATTACTCTTTATATTTTTTTCTGAAGTACCTAACTTGTGTGACAAGATTATTGATTTGTTGGAAGGCAAAATAAAACGTAACAAACGTTACTTCACGCCTATCTGATGAGTACATTACAAGCACTAACTATAAGAGGACGATATGAACTATGAGAGGCGATTGGTATGTGCCGATTTGGTTTAAACAACAACAAACGGGGGCCAGACGCGCACACCGGCATCATAACGACGCGGCAGCCGCTGGACCGCGAGCGCCGCGCGGCCTACACGCTGGTGCTGGCCGTGGCGGACGGCGGGCAGCCGCCGCAGCACAGCTCGCGCGTGGTCACCGTGCGCGTGCTCGACGTCGACGACCACAAGCCGCGCTTCGCCAGGGCTTTGGTAAACATTGTGCGCCTATTACACATTTACATTGTGCGCCTATTACACACTTACATTGTGCGCCTATTACACACTTACATTGTGCGCCTATTACACACTTACA
>DWEI01006511.1:0-10041 GCA_018245875.1 Mysoria ambigua | reverse complement strand
TTTTTTTTTCTTTTTCTTTGTGATGGAATAAACGTTTATCTTATCTTATCTTATCTTATCTTATCTTATCATTCATAAGTATTGTAAGTGTTGTATGTAGTATTATGTAACATCACACCTGTAATTCCCTAAGCGGTAGGCAAAGTAGTGTATTACAATAGAATTTAACCAACGTTGCAACCAACATGACCAATGAGGTATTCGTGTAATGTTTTATGCAAAATGAAGTTTAGGCTCAGGTATTATTATGATATTTCAATTAAATTTTATTTTAAGAAGTCGACCGAGCTCTAAACGTAAAAACGGATTCCGAGTTTCCGAAATAAATTTTGACCTAAGCATATTGTTTCAGTTTGTTTATATTTATTTTGTTTGTTTGCTTATCTTTAGGCTGTGAAATTCAAAGCAACACATGGAAGTATTTGCACGTGTTCCGATGATAAAATTGGTTGTACTTTCGACGGAAGCTAAACGGTCCAAAAAACAGAAGGCGACTCGAAAAACAATTCAAACGAACCCTTCGCGCTATGCTCGTATCGTTAGGTCATGGGGTGCAGTACGTATAGTTCTCTAGAAGTAAAAAAATATTTAAACTCAATTTTCTGTATACCGTACACGAATGTATTCTTTCGTTATATTGAATCGGAATAAATGAGACATTCAGTACCGTCGAGGGATATGTAAGGAGATAATCAGCTGTAACATTTAATGTTATTTTTTGGAAGTTTCCACGCGATCAAAACTTTCCGCAAACAATTAGGCCAAGGATATTTTATAATGAGCGTCGTCATTGCGTTCGCGCGATACGGCACGCGTGACACGTGACCGTGTCATAGGCATGTCACGCTCATTTTGAGTCGAATGTCACAGGTCATTACGCGCCACTGATGTTTACGTGTAGTGGGATTTATAAATGAAATATGTTTATATGTAGAGATTGTAGGATCACATTCTTAAGGTAAAATTTAGTAAATGAAAAAAAAATCTGATTTCAAAATCTCTTATAAGCGAAGTTATACGAAACGTAAAAAATTGAGGGTCTGTAAATACGAGCGGAGGGCCCTTAATTGTCTATCGGCCCTTTAATTACGTTAATTAATGATCCCGTGATACGAATTTGAAGGGAGAGGGTATTTTTAGAGTGGCGAGTGTTTAAGATTTACTTAGGTGGACTTTGGGGTACGGACTTATGGACAAGATTATGATCAAAGTGTAGTATTGGTCATATAATAATTATTAATTTTCATTAAGCATTAGAGTTCAATATCAAGCTTTTTAGTTATTGCTATTAGTAACATCACGCCTGTAATCCCAGAAGCGGTAGGCAGAGAATTGTGAAAACACACTCCCACGATTCATGATTTACATGAAGATCCCCCTATGAAATAGGTGGTGAGTATATTGCCGTACATCGGGTACAGATTCAGAATCATAGCCACTGCCAAAAAATTTGACCCGGGATTCGAACCTAAGATCTTCAACCGGCTGTCGCGTTCATGTATACAAATACATGTGTCCGTCGTTGTAATATTTTTACTAAGTGAGAATTGAACTCATGAAGTACTTATCGACAATCAGGATCGCTAGCTTGAGAACCAAATGGTTAGTCAGATAAAATTACTCAACATCATTGTCATCATCACCCTATACAAACTCCTGCTGGACAAACGCCTCCCCCACAAAGCACCATCGGGTCTTGTCCTCCGCTTGCCTCATCCAGCGGCTGCCTGCCGCCTCTCGCAGATCATAATAATACATGATAAATTACTTAGGCCGCACCTTATGTATAGCTTATACATAACATAAATAAATAAAAACGTGCAAACCAAAATATTCACATAATAGTATCAGTTGTTACGGTCTCGTTTGCTTTGAAAGTTATTATCAACGCCACAATGATCGATCGGTCGTAAAGAGTCAAGCACCTTCCATCCTTGAGGGGGTGGCATATTGCAACGACATACCAAGTACATTTAACTGTGTTGCTCAACGATTTCGTGTACCGGAAGACGCGGTAAGAAGTTCCGGTTGTCAGTGTTTAAGTCCTTTTACGGTTTTAAGGGTTTCAATATTTCGATCATTGGGCTGCGATCTTCAATATACATTCGAACGTGTCAATTGTATGACCACACCTGTGTTTCCTCGAAGAGGTGACGGAGAAACATATGTAGTATATTTCCACGTTTCACCAGTTACGTCATTCGATCCATCTTGGGTATCTCCAACAACACTCATAGTAGTCTATGCGAAGGTATGCTGGACTACGTCAACTGCTTCACCTGGTGGGGTACGAAGGGAGAATATTTTGAACATTTTGAATCATCTGAGTAAATTAGGGTTTTATAGATGCGACAGAGAGTAACTGTCGATGTCCATCATCTGATATACCTAAAAAGCTTATTATCTTATCACTTAAATAAGAAGATCCAGATAAGTGGTGTGGTAACCATGGCACTGGTTTTGGCTAGGGTGTGAATCGTTTTGATATATTATTATTGTTAAAGCGCATCCTGAATCCAAGGGGTGTTAGTATCCCGATTGGTATAACTTGGAATTGTTCAAGAATGATGTCACTTTTAAACAAATGTTTACATACCAGCCTACATATAGGTCCCCATTACAGGGTATTCTAGTTAAATGTGTGCCTATTCCGAAAAAATACCAATCAATAAATTTGTACCAAGATGGAAAAGAAAATCTCACACATATTTCCACCTTTCAATTTCCAGTTCACACCCTCTCAATCTTCAACTTCAACGTGAGCTCGGTAATACCTCCGAGTGTCCATCGTTACCACGCGCCCGCTTCCTGCAGTCTAATTAATTTCCGTTTAAAAATACAACGCTCGAATTTCATCTTAATCCATTAATCCGGATAATCCAGTTCAAATTATTATGCCGACAGAATTTCAATAATTCTCCCTTACTTTCTTAGCGTTCTTGTTTTAATTACTATGAATACTCGTAAATCGGGTTTAACCGGGTCTTGTTCTTTTTTTAGCGGCGATTTAACGTGGTCGGGACTTGCGGGCGTATTGCGATCGATTCGTCCGCTTAAATTGTATTGTCATTTCTTAAGTAAATTAACGCTAGTTGCGATTAATTGGAATTTAAGGACCTGCGATAAGCCTCGCTGGTGAGTATACTATCGCTATATATAGTTCCTGGTGCTGCTAAGCAACAACACTTCGTTTTTTTGTTATATTTTGTTTTGTTATGAAAAAGAAAACTAATTCAAGTGGCTTACATGCGTGTATCTTGTATTCATAAAATAAGAAGGAAAAAACACTGCGCCCTTGGGTCGTGTCTTACTCAATTAACAACGATTGCTATAATTAATTTAAACACGTCTTTGCCGTCATAATGGCTTTTACACGTATCATCACGCCCGTAATCCCCGAAGAAGTAGGCTGAAGTCACTCCCACGTTTCACCGGTTAATGGCATTGGCTAAAGCGCCATTAAGTTAGTTTGCGGCAATGAATAAAGAATATTTATGCTAAACATATTTAAATGTCCCAATATTTAATGTTTACGGCGTGCAAAGCCCTCCACGGTTAAAAGTAAACCTATTTAAGAGTAAATAAGTTTTCGCGCTTATAGCCTAATGTCATTTGCGTAAAAGTATTTTACTCGGTAACGATGACAGTAAAATACCGTGCCAGCTTGTAATTTATGATTCATGTTACTCGATCTATTGTTTTATATAATTTTATATCTTCATGAACATGAATCACTTTGTGATTTAACTTAAAAACAATACAAAGAAAGCAGCCAAATGTTCCGATTTTAAAAATTAAACAATATCATGTTTAACAATAAATTGACAGTTCTTGTTTTAATATGTCCGTTTAATTATTTCATTCCTGTGAGATAAATGTACATTGGATTGTTTTGACTTAGATTTTCTAGTAATGGCTCGGTGTCTGGATACGTGTCCGGTGTATGGCAATAGGCTCACCACCTATTCCATAGTGGGACGTAAACGTAACCGGTGAAACGGAGGAGAATTCTAGATTCCTCTATCAACCTCTTCGGGAATTAAAGGCGTGAGATTACGTACATTGATTTTTAGACAAAATATTAAACTAGCTCTTGAGCGTTTTCATTCTATAACAGATCTCGACATCCTCAGAGAATTAGAAGCCCGGTACTTAAGTTCTTTAGGCTTACTAAAAAGAAAACTTAAGTTTTTTATATTGCCGTCCAACGTGTTACTGAAAATAATCCCACTGTAACTGAAAAAGGACCACATAGCATGAAAGGAAGCATATAACTGACTAGTCCGATGTCAGGATTTAACTGTGTAACTTTATACAGTCTTACATATTTCTTTTATTTTCTAGAAGACGCACAAAAGTGTCTCAAGAACATGTTGCGATGGCGCTCTTTAGGGTAGGTCTTTGTTAATTAGTGCTCTGTTGCAGACTGGTGATGCGAGTACCATTTATATAAACGTAAACTTATATTGGCAAATAATATGCAACAAATATATAAAGAAGATAAATTGAAAGTGAAGCTAAAATCTGACCCTTTTGTTGTCGTCATTCGGACGAATCGAACATCGACAATTTCTATTACACCTTTTGTTAAAATTTATCGAATCGATCCAGTAATTGAAAGTTCTAATCGAAGGGCGTGCGATATGAATCGTTGCAATTTGCCTCTGACAAAAAAACCAATCATACCATTGGTTTTTTTTTGTGTGACAAATTATTCAATTGTTTTCATTTCCTTCAAAAGAACTTCTGAGCCCGATGTTATTTTGTTTCCCGAAACATTCAATTTTGGAACGTTTTTAATTTCACGCTGACCTACACCCCGGTAATGAAATCTTTTTGTCAATTACAAATCGATATTTCGTCGACTCCGAGCCTCACACAATGCCTGCGTACGGGCTGTCGTGATGCGTTGTAATAGTTTCCGAAATCAAATCAATTGTTCATTTGATATAATCTTATTTTATTACTAGCTTATATACCGCAACGTTTACTCAAAAACGGTATGCAAATATTGCTATTCATCTGTTACTTAATTAGTTAAATAAATAAATAGACTTAGGTTTATTAGATCGACGGACTTATCGGTCCGACTTACCGAGTCGACTTATCGGTAATTTACTAAAATATAACGACATTTTAGTCTTTAGACATTTTAGTCTTAATACTTACTATCAATTAATGAATTACTAATTCTGCATCCCTCCGCCTACCACTTCGGGGATTACAGGCGTGAAGTTAAGTTTGAGCTAATATGTCTAAACGGGAATTGGTAGAGCCGGGTTCTCAAACTTTATGGATATTGACGCCGGACGTCACTGCTTGTCTCACCCTAACGTGAAGTGAAAACTGACCGCAGAATCCAACTTGACCCAAGTTGGAACTGATAAATGTATTCTTCACTTTGGGAATATTCTCGTAAACCATAATATTTACGAAGCTCTCTAAATTATGTCAATTCATCGTAATATTTATATTGCAAATGTTCTTAAATGTAAATCAATGTAAATTCATTTATTTCTTTTATTAACATGATTTATCATACATTTTATGGACGTTATATATTGCTATGTTATAAACTAATTGCAGGCTATACTTTTTACATTTAGTTACACCCGCACAAAATTATATAAATACACAAGTATTTTCAAAAGTATTTAAAAGTGGAAGTATAATGCTTTCAAGTAAGCTTCTTCTCAGGTATAATATAATGTTATTTCACAATAGTCTAATCTTGGCAATGGTCTAATCTTTCTCATGCTGATAGAAGACCCGTGCAAATAGACATCCAAAAATAAAAAGGATTCATGATTCGTATTATTTTATATAACAAATGCGACCATATTTTGCGCTATGGATACATTTGAAACAAAGCCTTACACATAACCAATATTATTGAATAACTGACGCAACCGTACAAATACTCCATCTAAATGAATAAACATCGCATTATCAAAAAATAACCAATACTGACACCGTCGATCAGTAACTGCGTAGTAGTCCTGTATCGCAATTAATCTTAGCATGCCATGGTCCACTGCAGTGTAATGAAAAAGTATCGTTAATTAATTTTACTAAAGCTATTCATTCATCTTGAAACATTTATAAGGGTATATTGAACAAAAAGACGTAAGCGATAACACAAATTCGACAAAAACAATATATTTTTTGTCTTTTAATATCCTTATATTTTGACCTCTATGGATGTAACTAAAACATTATAAAAAGACCTAGTTGTTTTTCACTGAGTGTTTTCGAAGCTTCTATAGAAATAAGCTTAGTGAGATATAAGTTTTTATTTATTAATAAAAAAATTAAATATAGTCCAAAATCTAAATCTATTCGAAAGTCAAAAATCTATTCCAAAAGAAACAGCGGTTTTACGAAGTAAATTTAACCAGTAAAACGGGGCGATTGTCCATTACTTTATACATAATTAACGTTACAAATGATACACAAATATTATTCAGCATGCACACTTTATAATAAACGTTTGAAGCGATCTAATTGAATAGATACAGAACTGACTAATTGTATTAATTGAAATATTTCATCGAGTTTTAAACAAATCAATTAACAAGAAACCCAAGTAACGATGATATCGAAATTGCGTGCGCGCTCAAGTGTACAATTAAAATGTAATTATAAACGTTCCTCATTAAAATTTTTGTTTATTTTTTTTAAAGAAAATGATCACTCACTTTTTGTTGTTGTAACGAGATTTTATTTTGTCATCGATTCCATTTTTATAAAGTAATTATACATATTTAGGATATTTTTATGTCAAAGGTTGGGACTTAGGGTCAATAATTTTTATTTTACCACTCCTTTTATTGTAGACTATTTAATTTTATATTATGATTACTAACAATGAAATGTATTGGTGTTCGCCAACAGATACGAGATTTCGTACCGAAGTGACACCGGCGTAAGTAGACATCGAGATACACTACCGAACTGTTGGAACTTAGTTTACTTAATTATTACTATTAATAATGTTCTACTAGTATTGTTCATGATGTTTGAAAGCATAAGTTATATTTCTGTTAATATGTGAAGTTAACAATTTCTTCTCTAAATCAACAATAATTACCAATTAACATGAACATTTACGTTTCGATTCAGTTATTATTATTATTCTTGTAAGGGACTCGGCGTGAAGATATGTGTGTGTGTGTGTAAGATGTTGAAATGGCGTCACGGGATATATGTATTTTATTAATATAAATTTCGACGTACAATAGCGGCGGCCTTAGGTTCATCTTGATGTGTATTTTAGTTATGGAAATCTGTATGAGGACTTTTATGTAATATAAAACTTACAGTAACTAAAATTATATCTTTATATACATAGGTACATCACGCCCGTAATCCCTGAAGAGGTAGATAGAGGAATATGTTACACTCCCACATTGATCCAGTTAGCTTTACATCCTACAATGGAACATACGTTGAGTCTATTGGTATACATCGGACAAATAGCTAAACTCCGTGTCACTAGTACAAAATCTATGTTAGAAAAAGCCAAAAGCACTTGGTGTTTGTAACCAGGATCTTGATCGGAAGTCTCGCTTACAAACCATATGAACAACGAGAAAGTCAATTTATGTATTTCTTCTCTATATCTATACATATGAACTCGATTTATATATATCTACATAGGTATATGTACTTGTGTACGTTTACGAATAATATATGTATATAAGGTCCGTGGAATACATTATATACCATTCGGCCGTGGAAATGTTTCCGCTTCCTGTTTTGGTGTGAAGGGTGTGGTTGACGGTCTAGCTGTACAGTGCAAGAGTATCTTTGTCATCACGAGTTCTTATATATTATTGTTTCTTTCAAATATTGAACCGTTGAATGGGCGAGTAGTCAATTTCTAGGCATACTTCTGTTAGGCAACTTTTATTTTAGGTCGCATAAGCACTTTTCATTAGATGAAATCACGAAAAAACGCTGTAATCTGATAAGATATTAAAAAATGTTCTTTAAAAATATATACTTCATTACATACGTAAATATATGTTGTTAATAAATAACTATTACCTGTTCACGTATTAAACTGGGCGTTGTGGTTTCTTGTTACTTTAACTTCCCGTTATATTAACACCGCTTCATTTTATCGAAGTAAATTTGTCATCGGAATATAGAGTTATATAATTCTGATAATATTTTAAGTTAGAGGTATATATTTATTAATTAATAATGAATCAAATTTAGTACAATCAATATAAACGTTTGGATTGAAATAATGAACTAATAAAATATTAAGTATAATGTTCTATGAGCGTTAGAATTATATATACGTCTATTAAAAAATGCCATTAACATTTATATTGTTTCACTGACACGGTACTGGTTATTTTCAAGAGAAATATCCCTCAATATTTAGGAGAACGTATTATGGTAGTATTTTTTAATTCAATGACTATTATATTTTGTTACGCAACGATGGCGCCGGAGTTGGGTCCAAGACTTGTACAGTTGAAATGTAAACGAAGAATAAACTAATCAACTTGTTCTTTGTTTTGTTTGTTTACGTACAAAACTTCTCGTTCGTATGTATCCGATAACAAGTTTCCTTATTATCGAAGCATAACTCGTTATATAAAGGTATTTTTCAAACACAGTATATTGACTTAGAAAATAAATTTTTCCGATATTTGTTGTAATATACGAAATCCTCCCAAAATGTATTGTGTCACATTGTGTCATAATATTTTTTCTCGGTGACTAGATTTTAAATAAAAAAGTAATTAACAGGTACTTTTGTAACACTTGGTTTTGAATAAAAATGATTACAATATATTTCATCCATTATCACATAAATATTGTGTGCAATCAAATATATACGAATACTTTGGTACGTATTTCAATCAGCTTTCAGAAATCAATGCTGGAAGACAAATGTCTCTGCCATAATTATTTTTAATGGACTTACGGTCGACCTTTATCGACCTTAGTAAAAATGTCTCAGCACAGAAAATACTTGCTGTAATTTAGTATTCAATTCATACCCTTGAAACTGTAATGAAAAGAAAAATTACTATTGTCTTGATTCTCTTGGCACGAACTTTATTAAAATTAATTGAGTATAGAAAAAATATATGAATGGAAATTTATATTTTTTATGAAATAAATTTTTCATGATTATTTTAATATATACATGTCTTCCGGCGCGGATAGTTGATAAATATTATTAAAAGGTAAATATTACTCATATATACATATGCACATTTTATTATGAAGTAGAAAAAAAATTTAAATGCGAAATTTAAACTAAACAATTATTTTGATATATAAAAAAACTGATATTTTATTAAATAAAAACAGCAGAAAAAATTTAAACCACGCTCAACAATATTTAAGAAGTTTAAAAATACGAAAACACGCCGTGCAACTGAAACATATTTCAAACGTGACGAGCGTGGAAAAATTTAAAAAAAGAAGTTTAGTAAAACAATTGGGTACCTGGCCGCTACACTATCACTTCCGTTGCGTGTCTCTCGTTATCATTTTCTTAAGACAATGTCATGTCATTTGCGATACTACCCCACTTCTGCAATATACCACATCGTAGACCCTCGTCTTAAATCACAACACTCGACACTTGCTGAAAAGTTTGTTCTTATTGATAATTCAATTAATTATCTCAATTGAATAATTATTGTAGAGCTATTAATTTGCTATAATATTTTTTTTATCTTCTATTCTAGTTATTTTGAGTTGTTTGTCGTTATATCGATATACGCCAGAGGTCGGTGGTGCGGGGCGTGCGCTCGGTCCGACGAGCGGCTGTAGACTGAGGGGTGGGTTAAGGCGCGCGCAAAACTGTTGATTTCGCCTTCGCAGACTCCGTTGAGTTTGTAGGAAAAATTGGATACCGCACCGTTTTGTACCTTGTTCCTTTTTAGTTCACGCTGTCGATTGTTTGCTCTCGACGTCTCGTTTAATGCATGCTCCATCGCCGTTTCTGCTAAAATACGGTGAACACTTTGAAAATTCTTGAGGAAGTATGCCGTAGCTAGCTTCCTTAGA
>DWEI01006510.1:0-10041 GCA_018245875.1 Mysoria ambigua | reverse complement strand
TATATATAAATATATAATACGTTTCAAAAAAAAATATCTTTAAAAATACCAAAAACCGACATTTTGGCAAACAGGATTACAACCTTTGACATGTCAATATTTTCTTCTAAATGTCAGTTCCACGTTATATACGTCAGCATTGAAAATATATAGTAATTACAGGAATAAATACGGTTAGGAAATGAAATAAAAACAAATAATAAAACATACTATGTTATGCACCTACTGGACTTTTATACTCTACGGTAACTGATGTACTCAGAATGTATGTTCATGGTAAAATATTTCTCGTACGATACTAAAGAACAAAACTAAAAACAAAAATCTATTCTACATAAAATACTGGTCGCGTACAATTGAGTGAATTCAATTGGAAAATAAAAAAAAAATAACACGTAGTTAAGCCTCAAACTTTAAATCTAATACCTGGTGTGAAAAAAAAAGTACAACAAAATAACCATAGAGATTCGACAGATAGAGCGGGCGAGCGATAAGCGCTGTAAGTGAAAATGTACCTAATAGTGATGTACCGAATGTCACTTTTTTAACATTCGCCGATGCGAATGCGAATATAAAAAAATAGACATAGTCTTTGATAAAAAAAAATCATAGAAATAATTGTTTCTGTTTTTATTGCATTATATATTTTTTGTGTTAATGTTCTGATGAAAATTTAATGTTATGTAAATAAATAAATTACACCAAATGATAAACTTAAAATTGTTAATGTGATCACTAGGTTGTTCCTTTTTGTTGTATTATAAAAGAAATAAATGGATATTGATTTTAATTCTTTTTTTTTCTTCTGATATTTATACTAGCAACATTGTATTGCGAACATTTAAAAATACGAATGCGACGACTATTCGCGGTACATGTCGCACCTGTAATTAAGGTGGCGCTTGGCGATTATCTCACTATACTATCTATGTTATTAAAATAGTGTTAACCGTGTTGGTGCGACTTAATAATTAAATAAATAAATAATGTCTAGTACCGTTAATAGAGAGAGAGAGAGACATAACCATTTGCTACACGTATAATTGTATATGATTGGCTTCTTCAGTAACCGACGCGGAAAGTTTTTGGCGGGAATTATAATTTACAGGGAGACCTAACCTAAAACCGAATACATATTCTTTCTCTCTCCATCACCGAAACGACTTTTTGCTTCGCTCGCCCGCTCCGCGCATAAACTGTATGGAAATGACACATTCGTCGAAACGAATGACAATTGTCATTTGTTAATTCGACTTTTTGTTTAATAATCAAAGGAATACTGAATTACTCATGTAAATGATATTGTATAAAATGAACGAGTGAACGACGAACTGATTTACAAATGCATTTTAGACACCACCTTTTTTTTTATAAAAAGTAAGGTACAAGATATTTGTACTTGTAAACGATACGATCGACACTGAAATACAAAGGGTATGCGATGAACGAATGAATGAATGAATGAATGAACGAAGTGCAATCAAACCAATGGTAGTACGTTCAATGTTAAGGGGTTATCAAGCTATTCGAAAACTAATCGTAAAATTTTAGGAGATGAAAACATTCGTTGTCGTTAAGCGATCATTCGTTCACTTCATTTGGTGTAATCTCACATCGAAATTCTAATTAAAATGATGTAAAGATTGTGACAATGTCTATACAAAATATTCGTACGTTGTATTGGGATCCAAACGAATTAGTTTTATCAGTTTTAATTTTTGATAAACCCATTCCAAATTCAAATCTGCTGAAGTCGCCGTACATTAATGTACCACTAACGATAAAATAGATGACAGGTGAAATTAACAAAAAAAAATAATAATACTGAACTAACCGTCAACACAGACAAGGACAAACGCTTATTCCATCTCTTTCTCACTTTCCTTTTCTATAAGCCTCCGTTGCTCTTCGATCTACGGACGAAAAATTAGTGCGTTTACTCAAACGAGGTATATTACGAGAGACAATTGCTGGATGGAAGCCGAATATATAGTTTTTCAATTTCACCAAAGGTAATCAGCGCCATCTAGTAAACAATTCGATAACGTAACCAGCGCCATCTAGTTCGCGTTATATCCAAGCCCATTTTAGTATAAATATCCGGCTCTATATAAACATATTTCCTTTAAAGCTTCAACATCAACTCGTTATTTGGATCAGCTGCTTAAAAAAATTCTAAAACTACAACCGTCGCGGATGCTGAGATCTCGGCATTTTACATAGACATTGAGACACCGATAGGACCAAATCGAGCTTCACAGAACAACCCGGCACTAAAATCTCCGGGTACCCTCATAATGCTCCAGATCAATTCTGACAGCTGTCACTCGTGACGTCAGCGACCACGCCCCCCGGTCGGCGGCTGACGCTCGACGCACTCGCACCCTGCCGAGAGCTCACGAGCCGCGACGGGCGTCACGACGCCGCGCCCCTGCGCCGCCCGCGCGCGTCCGCCGCCCCCGCCCGCGCGCCCCGCCCCCGCGCCCGCGCCCGCTCGTCAGTTCTGCCCGGAGGACAGGCGGCGCTCCGAGTCCGTCTTGTCGGCCACCTCGGTCGCCGACCTGCTGCGCGCCCGTTTGCTTTCCGCCTGCAACACGCCACAGTCCTCCGTCGTGAACTATGACCGAGGGCCGGACGGTACTTTTCCCGAACCTTCATCGCTCGCTTCATTACTCCCTAACATAGTCCGCCATAGTCCGCCACGCTGGCCGAGTGGAGTTGGCAGACTATACGTTGCGCCACTTACCAGAGCGATTAAGACCCTGAACATGGCTCGAGATAGGCTGGATATATTCTCATGCCAGTTGGGTGAATTCGCAAAGGTGACTATATACTTGTTATTTTACAGTACTAATTAATATCTAGTATTGTTGTGTGTTCTGTAATTAAATTAATTAATTTTAGTAAATAAATTATAACCCTCTTTCTAAGAGGAGACCCATGTTCCAGCAGTGGAACGATAGAGGGGTCGATATGGATATGGATAATTATAATCAATTCATTCGACAATATTCCATTCCGGAACATTCACAAAATACACATCCCATGGTCCCGTTGAAATTCCCAATGACTGGAATGTATTGTATTGTATTTGCTTACTGAGGAACATCATCTCAATTATCTCTTAACCTCACAGCCCACCAACTAATCTATGTATGGATCGATCGACCCATGTAAAACAGATCGCTTGCTCACAGAGGGCGCCAGTCAGAGTGGCCCACTATGGCGCGACGCGGCCCAGCGCTCCCCGCGTACCTCGGGCTCGCCCAGCAGCGTGTTGGCCAAGTAGGGCGCGCGGAGCACCGCCCGCCAGTACAACTTCTCCAGCGGCCGGTTCACGCACCAGCCGACGCAGCGCACGCCCAGCGACCTCCAGTACTGCACCTCGCTTCTGCGTGCGTCAGTTGGAGCTCTGAGGCGCCATTGTTTGACGGACACACTACATGCCTATATTACTGCGGTCGCAAGCGGGGACCAGTAAGATATACTGTACTTGAATGGTTTTAATGACCTATGAATGAAATAAGTGACCCATGATATTCACATCACCACTTTAAAGAAACGCGAACGCAATGAACGATGAATGAACGAACGAATGAAACACTGAACGAATGAAAGGCTAAATGAATGAAATATTGAACGAATGAATAATTTAATAAATAGAGGGCTGAATGTATGCAATATGAACGAACGAACGCGCGGCCCACTCACGGGCTGACGATGTCCTTGTGCAGGAGCACCGCGCTGACGCTGCACCAGCGCGCGCTGAGCCGCCACAGCAGCGCGTGCAGCGCGTCGGCCGCGCGCGCCAGCGCGTGCAGCGCCAGCCGGTCGCCGAACCTGCGCAGCGGCCGCGGGGCTCGACAGTCGGAGCGCCAGTATGCGCCAGGCTGCCCTGTGCACTCGTGCACACACAACGATTCACAAATTCATCCACAAGTTCACAAAGACATTCACATAGGTTCACAAACGCATCGACAAAGGTTCAAATGAACGGAACTGCATTGTTCATTTCATGCAATGCAATGGCCAGTCACAAATTATGGTAATGGCTGTATAAAATAGTTGGCTGTAATAGCAACACTATTCACAAGTGTTTATTTTATTGGTTCACTGGTACACGTTACACTATAGAATTATCATATCTGTTCACAAATACATCTTTGTATCCTGTCGTACACATTACAACATACAACAATAAATTTAAACTGCCACATGAAATATGTTATCAGAAGTCTATGATTTTTATAGATGCATGTAATTATTATTATATCAGCACAGTGCGCCCCTGACGGGGTATACAGGGAGCACCAAGTGCCAAATATTTCAATCAATCTTCATACGCCACAATAGTTATACTGGACACTGAACAGTCACTTTGTACGAGATGGATCGCTAGGTGTTCATCGCGCCCCCCACACCCACCTGCGATTGGTGGGGCCGCTCTCGGCGGCGTACGACGTCACGCTGAAGCAATACGGCCGGTAGCTCAGTGCGCCGACTATTTGCGGATCTTTGCTGCGTATCTGGAATCGAATCTGTGTTAGTTTGCGAAGACATTTGAGTAGCAGACGAGCACAGAAGCTGACCCAAGTGACCACTTACGCTTACTTACGTAGAAATGCTAATGTCAGTAAGTACTAGTCATTATTTAGAATATAATATACACACACACACATACACGCACGCACGCACGCACGCACAGACACACAGATACACCCTCATACTTGACATACTTGACATTTATTATTAATTTTAAACTATTACCAATACCGATTATCGCAATCCGTTTTGAGCCTATTTTTTATATCGCCACTGTGTTGGATTATCCAATAAATAAATAAATCGGTGACAGAATTGCAGAAGTGGGAGTTGCCAGTCTCGGGGGCAACTGTCTACGGCACCTACGGCACTCACCAAGTACACAATATGTATATCAATACATACCTTGTATAGTACGTAGGGGTTGAAGCTCGTGACTACGGCACACTTGTACAGCGCCGGCTGGCTGCAGTAGGCCTTCAGTATACCGCTGACCACCTGAAACGTCCATGGACAGTGGCCCAGGTAGCTCAGACCTCGACTCGACTCGACCACACTCCGTCTCCTTATACCGAGGTGTGTGTAAGGAGCTTCACTTATAAAATATGTCATTATTGTGTGGTCACGATTTCTTATCTCTTCTGCGGCTCGAGAGGGGAGCGTTATATTTTGTTCCCCCGCCTACCACCCCACGGATAGGGAGGTAGTGGCTGAAAGTCTTTTGTAAATTGTATTGTTTTTGACATTTCATAATTCGTTTTACTGTTGTTATTATATTGCTATTGTTTATATTACTATTGTTATTATTTTGCTGATTTAATTTAATTTATATTTTTTCGTTCTATTGTCATATTATTAATTTTTGTTGGTCATTTATTGTAATCATGTTTCGTTTCTTTTATTACTCACTTCAATGTATTACAATTACCCTATCGAATTGGAGCAAACCTATTATGTTAGAGGTAGTAATTTGTATGAAATAAATAAAAATAAATAAGTAAATAAATAAAAACAGCGCTACTCAAGACCATTTATGAAGTTGTCTTGAGTTAGTATAAAGCTTAGCCCACTCCCTTTGCCCACACATTTTTTTTCTTCATAAGTTTTTAACTTTGACTTTTAAGAAAATATTTCTTGTTTTTATTTACCTCTCACTTTTATCTGTTCCATTTGTTTGGGTGGCAATAAACGATTTTATTATTATTATTATTATTACTTAGCCATACGCATTTTTAACATACCACATAATAATATATTTTACATTATATAATATTATTATTTTTTATTGAAATAACCTCATCCCGTCATTCCATAATGGCATGTTATTATAACCGGTGAAACATTGAAGTGTACCGCACACCTCTGTCTACCTCTATGGGGATTACAGGCCGCGATGTTATGTTTTTACCGCAATATATATACAACATGAGATCTATGACCATGTTCACTGTACTGAGACGGGCTGACGATGACGAGGCGACATGGACTTGATCTTCCGACCGGCCGAGCTGTGTCAAAATACAACCAACACGGACAGCCATCCCCGCTGCTCGCACAACCCCCCCCCCCCGCTGCGCCGCGCCCCCCGCGCCCCGGACGTACCTCCTGGTCGTCGCCCTTCACGTCGATGATCACCTTCACGTCGTGCGCCAGCAGGTAGTCCAGCGCCTCGTCGAGCAGACACAGGTGCGCCTCTTTGAACTGCTGTCTGGAAATATTGTGGCGCTATAAATAATGCTTCTAATATAACACTGATCGACATGCTTAACATCACGCGTGCAATCCCCCGAAGAAGTAGGCACAGTGTAGTACACTCCGCTGTTTTATCAGTTCCACTTATTTCCCACTATAGGAATGGGTGGTAAGTCTATCGCCTCACACCAGGCTCGTATCCTGTCTCCGAGAAAGTACTGGAAATTTGAATTAAAAAAAAATCGAACATTCGAACAGGACACTCCTCGAGGCAATCACCTAAAGATTTATGTCAGCTGATCAAAATCTTTGAGACGGGTGAATTAAGATGAACCAAGTCAGATCTGCTAGAATAAATATATATAGAATAGATATTTGGACCTCTGCACTCACTCTTTGTACAGTTCTTGTTATAATCATAATTATATAAATAATAATTCTTTTCTATAAACCTATTCATATCACAAGCAGTGATAGGTTATAATTTAAATTACGGTGTCTCACTCCGAAGTGCAGATTGCAAATACTGATATCAAATACGAATACATATTTTTGATTTGTTAAACGAACAAGAGGAGTAGCAGTTGCTCGGTAGTTAATAAACCTGTGTGTCGAACTGGTGAGTTCACCAGTTCACAGTTACAGTAAGGTTCACAGTCACAGTAAGGTTCACAATCACAGTAAGGTTCACAGTCACAGTAAGGTTCACAATCACAGTAAGGTTCACCAGTCACAGTAAGGTTCACAATCACAGTAACGTTCACAGTCACAGTAAAATTTTGTGTGAGGAGCATGTTGAAAACACAATATATTATGCTACTGCGATAGGTATTAGTCTCACCGATTGGGGTGTGTAGCGCCAACGTCGATGTGCTTGATGCTGTCCCAATCCATGATGTGGACATCGGTTATGTTGCTGCCCGTAAGCCGTTCCAGCCCCTGGTCGTGCAGCAGCACCAGGCGACCGTCTCTGGACGTTCTCACGTCCAGCTCCACGAAATTGCAATCTCTTTCAACGCACTGCAAGAAAATGCCTCATAAAACATTGGGAATAGCCTCAACCACCTATTCCATAGTGGTACATAAGCATAACCAGTGAAACATGGGAGTGTTCGGCATCCCTCTGCCTATCTTTTTGGGGATTTAAGGCATAATCTTACCAATTTTTTTTTCATAAAACATTACACTAGTGTTGTATGGAATCACTGTGTTGGTAAGACATGTCTGTCAAGTTGTGTGACATTAAAATTGCCATAAATAAGTAACATCACATCACATATTATGACTGTAATCCCCGAAGAGGTTGGCAGAGGAGTGCACTACACTCCCACAGCTCACCAGTTACGTTTACATCTCACTTTGGAATAGGAGGTAGATCTTTGGCTGTACCTTAGATAAATATCCACACACCGTGCCACTACTTGAAACATGAAATCAGAATATACATACATACATATCTTCACACCGAGTCCCTTAGGTAGGCAGAGAGCACGGAATGCCAAATATCTCTATCCTTACAGACCTTTTACAGACTTAAATTAGAATATACTCTCTGGAAATGCCGATCAATACGATACTGTTGATACTGCTTCAAAAAATAAACAGGGTTCTTGAATATAACCAATGAAATATAATGAATATACAACAATCATGGAATGGGCGGGAAAAAATAAAATGAATTACATTTCCATTATCTTGATCTGATATATGTTCTCGTGAATAAAAGAAAAAACAGGAGTGAATTTAAAACCCGTACTTGCCAAAAATTGCATAACACAATTTTTTATCTGTGCTCAACCAATGTACGCACGATTCGCGCGTTTTTAAACGAATTTCCTGAATATTTTTTTGAACACGGCTCAAAAACAATAAGTAACAATCGTCACAGAGGGACTTACGTATTTAAAAGCGTGTAACGTGTTCTCGGGCGCGTCTAGTCCGGCGCCTCTGTGTGCGATGCATTTCACAACTCTCTCCGGGTGTAGCTCGCTTTCCTTACTGCCGGCTTCCGGTCCGAAGATCTCGTACACATTCTCAAACTCTGGCTTCCTCAGCCTTGTCATATAGTACGCGGCTACACCGAAAACACCGAAATCGAGCCCGAACGGCAGCACTGCGTGTAAATACGAAATAAAACAGAACGTAAACGACGTGACATAATAAATCGCTTTAAATACTAAAGTTATGATCGTAATGAACATATTTTCGATCGTTCGTTGGCCCTATTTTGTTAGATCGTGTTAGTGTTTTCGAACATAAATAAATTGGCATCACATAGGCGGGGCTTATTTGACACCTGTGATTATGATTTGACAGTTCGAACAGCTCAGTGTTGCGTTTTGCTGATGCACTTTTGTTATTGTTCTGATAACTTCGTTATCACTGGATCCCATAAACTAGATTACCATATACAAGCCCTCAATAAAACGTGCAACATGAAAATAACCAAAAAAATTAAAAAACTCACCTCGTGTAAACATTTTGCACGAAAGTTCGATATGATTCGATGTGTATATTTAAAAGCTTATCTTCACACTTTATATACCTAGCTAAATACTTTATAAATATAATTGCTAATACAACATTACTTCAAGTTGTCAAAAATATTCATAACTAAGTTAAGCGTTTAGTAATTCCACTACTAAAACTATAATATTTTTATATTGTCTATATTAATATTATGTTAAACTGAATGCTTAGCATAACTATCTTTGGAATGACAAAAATTTCAGTATTTAAAAAACATTTTGTGACATATCAATTGATTTATAATTTAAAATTATTGGCGACAAAGTACTTGAAATTAACAATGAAACCAATGATAGTTTAGCAATTTTTCGACTATGAATGCAATAATATGACGTATTATGAACAGAGCAGTTTCGACAACGGTGAGGACGCTGGCGCCGACGAACAACGCCGTTGTGCCACCGAGGGACGCTAGTGGAAAATAAAAATATATAAATAAACTCACTATAATAAATGTTAACATTATAAACATCTATAACACGCACAAATCAACTTGGTACATACGAAGACCGCGCTAACCCTCTCGCGATCTCACTCCGCCTACCAATGCTTATCTCTCGGGCCGTGGACGCTATCGTTAATGCGTCATCATAGTGAAATACTTAGTTAATTCATGCGAGTTATGCATTCAAAAACGATAACACAAAAATGCAACAGTACAACAAACTCTTGCATTCAACAAAGGACACATTCAGAATAATACAGGAACGCTTTAAAAAGTCCAAGACATGTGAAATACCATTAAAACTTTTAAAACGTTTAATACGAACGCATTTGTTTTATTGATGAATAAAACAAATGCATTTATTGCAATGCAATACCATGTTGTACGATGCAAGCTGTAATTTATTCAACATTGTTTCCCGAGAACACTTTTTTAACTCAAAATAAAACAACCACCATCTCGAAAAATGCCAATGTTGAGGTTAGCATTCATTAATGAATGTACCAGTACATTGAGTAGTTTTGTGACGTCACAGTATGGAATAATTCGCAATGTTTTATAGACTAATGGTTAATAAAGGCGGTGCGAGAAGCATAGATAATAGAAATGTCAGTTAAAGTGGGCGAGCTATAGGAGCGTGTGCAAGAGAAACCGCCGATACAAACAGAAATAACATGCAGTTGGTACACGTGTAATTGTATGATTGGCTTCTCCAGTAACTGACTCGCGAAGTTGCTGCCGAGTATAAAAATTTCTAGCGATAGTTAAATTCGGGCGAAAGCGAAATAGGTTTTTAAAAACACTAATTTATTACAGTACAAAAATACAAGTTT
>DWEI01006509.1:0-10041 GCA_018245875.1 Mysoria ambigua | reverse complement strand
GTTACAGCTTGTTGAAAATCACCCAAAAATTTGGAATTTTTTTTATATCCCTTAATTTTTGTGACTAGTGTATATCACAAACTTTATTTGTCCACGGTACAGTGTTGCACTTTTAAATTTAAGTTTTGATGCAAAATGAAAAATATATCTCATTTAGCTTTAAATACTTCATATTAACTTTGTCCTTCACTAAATCATAATAGGTACATATTGATTTTTCTCACAATTCCGTATTCTTTATTAAGACAATATAATTATCTCGCTGCAAACATACATCACACATGTATGCACATACTAATGGGATGATTAATAAAATATCTCCGTCCTTTTCTAACACTGCAACTCTTTTAGTATCTTTGTTTAATCTTTCCCTGTCATTGGTTTTATGAGTACGATCAAATATTCCATTGTTCTCTTGCCCAAATATTGTCCATAATTATTGTTCACGACCTCGCTTTTGTTTGAATGGAGACGTCAAATGTTTAATCAAAATGTACTGTATTGTCAGTGTGTAGCTTATTTTTTTTCTTCCTGTGTACTTGTGTGAGCGGTGTCCCAGGATGATTTTGTTCGAACACATGCTTACATTATTATTATTAACTCAGTTGTATTTTAATAGTGTTTACAGTACCAGCTAGAACGACATTAGAACGAAATTTTCCTGCATCGAAATTATCCTTGTTACAATGCGACAAAATTGAATCACGTTTCAATTATTATGCTTAAGCTGTTATATATAAATCGTATGACGTGTTTATTTTATAATTTATTTACATCAATTATATTATACTCGGCATTTAAGCTTTTATATTTCTCTAGTATACATATTTTGCTTAAATTAAAAAAAAAATGTTATTATAAAAGAACTAGGATATTTTTTAAATAATTTCGTGAACCGTGTGCCAACCCTGCTGGTTGATGTATGGCTCTGAGTGACATTGTGACATTCGAGTGGTACCCTCTGACTCACGCTTTGTCTCTTCATTTGATCTTGTAACAGTACTGTTAATCACGCAATGTTACATTTAGTTATATATACCACGGTATGAATACTATAACGAAATGTTGTATATTATACATTATCTTCGTGGGACTGTCTAGTACATTTTTAATAAAAAAAATCTTTTGTTACGGAATGTTTATATTACAAAAGTGTTGAATAAAATTCAATGAAATGTATCCTGCTTGTGAATAAAGTTTCATAAAATGGATAGTAAATATATAGATAATAGACTTGGCATGGAAGCGCCTATGTTTTTGTACATATTGTTGGACTCAAGTTTATGTTATCATACATAAGCCACTGCTTAGGTAATATAGTAACAGTATTCATTTTAAAAAATGTACTTCGCACTTAATTTCCCGCCATTTTTTATTTAGTGATAGGTGCGTGATTTATTATCATCCTCCACATGGATAACTTGTATATTATATTATACAGATAAACGAAATAAATCAAAGAAAGCCACTAATCAAAGGCACAACGTGCAATAATTAAATTGTAATTACGCGCCAAAATTGGTAACGGCCTCGCTCGACGCGCGGCGTTGATTACCGTTTCTTTTTTTTAATGGCAACTTTTTCCATCTTTCCGTCATCATCCGTCCGCGTTTCCTCATTCACTCGATTTACCTCGACGCACCTTTTAGGGGACCAGACCGCGGTGCTGTTGACGTATTAATATTGTTATTTAAATTCGCAATTTAAATTGAGATTCGTACCGCTTCGGGCCCATTCGTTTACGATCCTACAAAATTTACCGCTTGCTAAATTTTCGATGTCACCGTCTCGGTTGTTTGAAGCTATAAGCGATTTTAAATTTAGAATTTAAAATGGAAGAGTGAAAATATTATATTTAAATTAATCTTATTTAATATTTAAGAATATAATAATATTTAAGAATCACACTATGTGTAGATACAAAACTATTTTCTTGTTGTTTACTAACAAATTTTACATACATACATTATATCTTCACGCAAACAAATTTTAATTTTTATAATTATAATACAAAAGAAAATTTATTATAGTATGTAATTAAAGGAATTGATTATGTTTTTAATTATTTTTATTTCGAAAACGTGTGTGTAGGAGGACATTCAATTTGAATTATTTATATGAATCGAAAACACTACGTGGATGTATTGTATAATGACAAAATATAAATAATTAATCAGTTAAAATGTTTCAAAGCGACGAATTCGTTTTATAACTCATACATGCGTCAGCAGTTTCAAAACATACCCGAAACATCGGCCGTCATCCTCTCGTCGGCTGACATAAGACGCGTTTCTTTTTTCGATACACCCCACATCCAGTGTTTTGTCGGCACTAAAATCTATTCGTTAATTGGACGTATTACCAACCTTTTATGATTTACGTACCCCGTTGTGCCATTATTGCGAACGCACGTTTACGGCAATGATAGGGCACATAAGAAACACCAGAACACACAAATAACGCAATAACCTTTGGACAAAAGTCCATCATCATCATCTTTATCATCAATATCATTATCATATGTATCTTCAAATGACATGTAACCTTTTTTACGTCGGCTCTCGGAAGCTTCCCGCTGCCGTCGTGTCTCTGAAAAGCATTGTACACTCAGTTCCACGTTCGTATGTATAAATATTATTAACCGGCTCTTAAATAATTCATGATTCAGCTGTCAAAAGATTTCCTTAAAGCTTTATTCGGAATGTTTTAATACGATGTATGTGTGCCATTAAATTGACCGAGCACCAGAGAACAATTGCAGTAACCGAATATTGTCTTCGTTAATGTGATGCTTATATAATTTTTTTTATACTTGCCGTCGCGCAGTGGCTATCATTCAGCCGGAGGCCATTAAATTGTAAATGTAATTTATTGTTGATGTCGTTTAAATTCATGTACATAAATATGCAAACAAAATATTTTGTTAATAAAAAATTCATGTGATGTTT
The DNA here is from genome assembly GCA_018245875.1 of Mysoria ambigua. Lineage (NCBI taxonomy): Eukaryota > Metazoa > Arthropoda > Insecta > Lepidoptera > Hesperiidae > Mysoria > Mysoria ambigua. The sequence continues at coordinate 7,093 of DWEI01006509.1, read as the reverse complement.
GCGAATTACGCTTGGTCAGCGTGGTAGACTATGGCCTTGATCCTCTCATTCTGAGAGCCGACCCGAGGTCTGATATAGGAACGATAAGAGTCCGATAGAATATATAAGTAGTGCACATCCGCATTATATGTATAACCATTTACTTCAACAAACAAATCGGTTAATTTTAGTTAACATTAAAATGTTTACCAACACGGAATGAAATTATTAAAATTTTAAGGTTGTCTAGTGATTATTAAAATTTTGAGATCGCTTGATAGCGATAAGGCCTCCTTTTGTATATGTATAATGTACATATGTTTTTTAATATCTTCAAATTTGGTTCGCCTTACTTGCAATGCCTCTAGTTTAGTGTACAATAAAGAGTTGTACGATATTGTTACCACGTGATATCACGCCTGTAATCCCCGAAAAGGTTGGCAGAGGAATGCAGGTCACTCCCACATCTCACCAGTGACGCTTACGTCCCACCATGAAATAGATGGTGAGCTTATACCATACCATCACATCACCATATTGTTAGTGGTTAAATTGATGTCATTTCGTTCTTTGCATTTGACTCAAGTCCTTGAACGATTTATATGTGTCACGTTATAATTATACCAGCCAAACCGCATCGCAAGCTTGAAAACTTGAATTTTAAATTCAATAAGAATGTTCTTTATCTCTCGTACTTGTAACTGTTTTACATGTAATGAATATTTGTTTCATGATATACCAGAAACGCATCAGTCACGAACTGGCAATAAATAACCTTCGCCCGTCCTTTGTTCCAGAATGACGAACCGCCGGAGATCACATATTGCGTGGTGGGGGGCGAGGGGGGGCTCGCGTTGCAGGCGGTCACCCCCACGCACCCCATGCCACCCCAAGACGAGTTGGACGCCAAGTTCGCCGAGCTTGTTGTGAGTGTTGAACTTTTATAGTTATGTATATATTATAACCTAAGTCCTCACAGGGCAACTGAAGGGCCCCGTGCACCAAATATCCTATAGACCTGATGTATTTCAACAACAGGTATCAGCATATTTTGTAACGTAAATATATAATTAATAATCATGACATACGTTGAACTTTTTTCTACGACTTCAGTTCAAATATCACAGTTAAGGTTAGCTTAGTGAAGATTAGTTTTGATTTAACAAATGAATTCCTGCATTGACGTATTTTTTCCTGGGGGAGCTGTTGAGAACTGGGAGAACGGCTAGGAATTGGAACTTGAAATTGCTAGATATTAATTTTGATATTATCTTATGTGGGTGTTTATAGCCTTTAGGTGAGCTACTTTCTTTATCGAAATGTCTTAAGGCTGTTGGACGCGATTATTGACCTTCACGTGCCTTATCTGGCGAAGTCGGCGTGACATACCTAGAAGTTACTTAATCATAAAAATATTTCGGTACGCGTAAATATTATTCAAGTATCCTTTTACTTTTTAATATTCACTGTCAATTGTAATGTTTAGTAAAAATGAAGTGTCATAAATCCTCCTACTATAATGGAATATTATTTTGGTGTTATAATGATTTGTAATGGAATATTATAATGGAATATTATTTTGGTGTTATAATGAAATATGGTAGATGTAATAATGCAAGTTAAATGATAAATGTGGACGCTATTCTTTTCAGTTACTGACTGAAAATATAAACTCAGCTAAATTTCGTGACGCGACGCGTATTTGAATTTACTGATTAAAGTCAATGCAGTAGAAAATTTTATTTCGAATTAGGATAGTCTTTTGTACCAAGGGTGCCTTGGAATGTATGAAGGAATGAATAAACGAGTGAATAATAGACCGAATAAAGGAATGAGTAAATAAGAGCATTAATTAATTTAAATTTATCACATTTTTAGGCACATTATTTTTAATCCTTGGTATCGATCGCACAGATCCACCTCTGGTCACTATTAAAGGTCTTGAAGTCCTGTCCTCCAGCATGAAGTACATTTTATAAATATGACTTTGCAACAAACCTTACATCACGCCTGTACTCCCCGTAAAGGTAGGCAGAGGAACGCAGTACGCTCCACAGGAATGTCATGACTCAGTAGCCTCGTACGCCGAATGATTTCCAATTTGACCTTTTACAGATTGGTTTTAGCTATTTCAACTCCGCAACCGTTCCCTACTGATGTTACTCGTTATGTTCGTATGGTATTTTCGTGTTACGCCACAGACGTGGACAATGTTAAAACACTCCTAATAATTGCTTTTTTATCTGTGACACGCACCGATGGAACCAACGCCGAGCAAGAGGCAATGACTCTGGCTCGTGGTAATGACATTACACTTTTAATATTCGAAATATTTCTCTAGCGGTGTTGACACATAACGCGTTTACGATCTACTTATCTCGGTGTTGCCAATCGTCATGAATTTTTTTATGCGTTTCAAAGAATAGAAGAAATGTTCATGATAATTTGAAAATTGCTTACATGTATCTGGGAGTGAAATTCTTCATTGCTACTTAATAAAAAACCGAGGATTTAAATATACGCTTTCTCTCAACGTTTGTTTTGATAATAACAGCTTATTAACACACTTTGATTTAACATACATTGAATAATACAACTTTCGAATACAAAAATTAATATGAATGCGTTTTGTCTATTGCTTCCTGCGACACTGTACCTAGGAAAAAGACATTGTTACGCATCAATAAATCAATACGACGCCATCAATCAGTGTGTTGATTAATTGAGCTGCCGTAGTTCCCTTCCTCTGATAAATTACCGTCGATCAAACAATATTGACACAAACAAGGCAATCATGTTGATAAAGCGCCTCTGTAATAGACGGGCTGGACTCGCGCGCGTACGCGCTATCATCGGGCCCCTGCACACTGTCCGGTTTTATATTGTTAAGGAACTATCTAGTTATAAAAACGTAACATCACACCTGTTATCTTCGAAGAGGTAGGCAGAGGAATGCAGAACACTCCCACATTTCAACAGTCACGTTTATTAGTGGTGAACCTATTGCCGTACACCATATCAGCATACATCCAGCGTAAAGCATATATCCACTGCTAGAAAATCTAAATTAGAAAAATTTTGTAGTGCCCCATCGAATCGAACCAGCGAACTCCCGATCGGCACTCGCTTTTGCAACCAACACGACCAACGAAGCAATCAAACAATCTAATTATCCGGAAAATTGTCACGATTTTAATATACAGTGTGTCTATGGAAAGTTTTCTGCTTGATTCTGTTATGTCACACTGCATATAGGACGTGGTGCTGATTCCACATTGATATACAGTTGTCCTTGATGCTGTTGGAGCTTTCAAACGACTGAATTTAGGCGCGTCGGGAGCTGCCAACACATGGATGCGAGGTAGCTTTGAAGGTTACTTTAAATGCGTTCCCGGTCATAATCGTTAGGTCAATACCGTCAGAGGTTTAGAAGGCGATTAAAAACATCCGACAACAATTTGACCGTCACCTCGTACGAAGCAGACTGGTTCTGAAGTCTCAATCGAGGGACAGAGAAGTCAAACAAAAAGGGATATGATCATAGCACGCTGCGAACGCTGCTAATAAAGACCTGTTGTCTTTTGCTGCTATTTCGTTCGCGTCTTTTGACGAAACGCCTACGGCTCGTAGCTTATTAGCTAATGTGTGCTATCCAAGGGACGTGTGTAATCACTGAAGAGAAACGTTGAAATGTATGAAGCGTACTAGGTTTCAGTAGGCACTCTTGGTGACATGCGTTGCGTGCCGTCTTTTGATGTAGACCACTCAAACAGTCTGTGGCGGGAGAGTGCTTAAAACTTTTTTATTCAATTTTTTGTAGACGTTGCTCTTTGCATATTTGTTTGATAGAAGCCTAATAAAAATTGTGTTAAAACGCTGAAAAATGTATAAACTATTTTTAGTCATGTCCTTATTATGTTTACATTTGGATTTTAAAGAATAAATTAAAAAGATAACAATCTAATTAACCAGAGGTGTAATCGATCTTCATAAGACAAATTTGTACCAATAACTCGTATCTCTTGTCTTCATAAGATGGACATTAAAGATATGTCTATTAATATTAATTTACTATTAACAGACTTCCGCCTTATCGTGCTTATAAACCGGAATATCTTTTGGAATTGCAGACCAGCTAAAGAAGAATTATACAATGTATGAATACGTAGTAGGGAATTCGATTGTGAAATCGGTATCAGATATCGACATGGTCGTATATCAAAGCCATTCGCATGATTCGATTTGATTGGCGGCAAATAATCGATTTAATGACGGTGTACTGCTATGTTGGAATGTACTCGTGTGTCATATTTGACATCTTGTTATATATTGAGCTCAGTATCATGTCCGTGACGGGACATTTGCATATTACCGTTGAATAAATTGTGTGGTATTTCAATGCAGGTTTTAGTGTTAATGTATATTGATGAAATATAAGAAACTTCCTCACATTATCTAGATATGTGAATGCAGTTTTTTTATATTGCGTTTATTATTACTTTATTAGGTTGTAGCTGAACTTTTTGGTTCGATGTTTTTGAACAGCGATTTCATCTATTACAAGGTTGATTATAATAAACGATAGCGTAATTGATCTATTACTTAACAGGACTTCCGAAGAGCGTAAATCTAAATCTTCTAAAGCTTTACTCCACAAATATAAAAAATAACCAATGGTCTCCTTGTTTCGTGTCTTATTTATATGTAGTTGTCGGCGTATGATTTGACGGCTATAAGTATTTATATTGCGTCCACCTTTTGTCACCTATTGTATCGTGTCCAGGCAGGCGTCCGGACTTCCGCCCGTGACCAGTAATTTGGTGACAGCTTTATTCCTCGCGTAGCTCGATCGTTGCGTTACGCTACGTCGTTATTTTTGGACTTTGTTTCGTTGTATTTGGATTCGTTCCTATTAAACGATCGATACTATTGATTAACTTAGTCAGTCTCGCTTATTGGTCTTGTGGATAATAAACTTGTTTAGTGGCGGTGGAGTCGTGGGTTCAATTTTCAATAACGAAAATTATTTAGTTATAAAGTTGCACACAAGACCGGCTTCTCAAAATGGTTTCCGAAGTTAAGAGAACACATTACTCTATCAACTGTTGGTACTATTAGTATCATTTTTCAGTCGGGCTCTCTGCATTACGTCACTACAAATCGATGGATCTGTATTTGAAAAATTAATTTGGACTATAGAAATACAGTTAAACTATATTTTTTGCGATTTAATTTCATCTTACCGTAGTGTGTGATATAAAACCGCATCAGTCTAATAACGACCGCCTCGAGGAGTACAGAATGGTCGATAATTTCGTTGTTAAACTGAACGTCGTCTATAACGCGTTGAGGGCGTACACACTACAGATAGGTCGCATTAGAAACTACGCTTTCGTTTGCCGCCGAGATTGAGAGTCGCTGGTGTAAATACTTAACTTGTGTAATCCCATTGTCGTATTATAACCGAGTTGATCATGTTGACTTGTTAATTACACCGCCCGTCGCGTACCCGTTAAAATGTTCAATGAACAATTCGAACTGTTTGCGAAACGTGACATCTGTCAGCTCACAGAACGAAAGTGATCGGGTTCAATTGTAACTCGATTCAATTTATTGCTGTGTTGTATTTGCTAATTGGTGTAATGATTGTAATGGAAAGCAATGTAAGATTTGTTTCATGTACGAACTTATCAATGTGTAAATGTGAAGTTGGCGGATATGTTTACGAGGTCAAAATTATTTTAAAGCGGATGGTTTTTTCAGTAAGGAATTAGGTAGTTGTGGGTACGGTAAAAATGTTCACGTCGATATGAACATTTGTTCTGTGCTTTTCCAAGCTTCCTTGGCATTCCGGGGAATTCCTTCCTTCCATTCCTTGGAATTCGAGATTCCTCTTGAAAAACGGCAAGTGTTGAAAGGATATTTGCCTTACATAAGCGGAAAGTTCGCCACGTTTGACAGCTAAAGTAATATGGTTATGTCGGAGAGTGAGTGTTGGTGTGTTCGCGTGATCTCGGCGTATCATCGGATCACGGTGATCAGTCTCTACGATAATTAGATTGCGTAACGCGGGTAACGCACGTCACTTTCTCCGGCTGATCGGCTGATGATAGATTGGTATGCGGGTTCAAACCGCACTCTCTTTTTTATTAACGAACCTGCCGAAGCGACTCCACCTGCCGCCCCCTTTACTAATCGTTTCCGCTTTGTTCATTTTCGGTTTCACGCCGAGTGCGCACCAAATTAATTACACATTGTCATTAGTTTCGTACGCGCCGTTGCTCGCGTACAATTCTTTTTTCTCAGCGTATCCTGATAAGATATGTAATATTCCCGCCAGGTGTCGGTTCATTTTTCATTCTAATACGCCTGGTGGTGGCGGAGTGATTGTTGATTACGCATGCCGCAGATTACGGTATTAATTCCGTCGAGAGACGACCGTTGCGTAATGTTGGTATTGCATGACACTTTCACCGGTCGACGGGTCGCCGACGGACTGGACGCGCGCGACGCGTGCGCGGGCGCCGGACGCGACGCGCGCGGACGTCGGCGCCGCGATAGATGTGCGACCGGCTTTTGATACGGCGTTCTGATTGAAGTGCGCTATCGTCGTTTTGTCTTTTGGACGCCCTTAGGGGTGGCGGCGCGTTGCTTTTTTGTGCCGAGGCGATATTTTATAAACAAAGTTGGCTTAAAGCGTAGAATCGGGCGATTTGTTTTCTTTTTCGGGCACATATCCAGACTCCGAAACACTACTAGAAATTCTAAATTAGAAAATTTTGTAGTGTTCGACCCGGGAATCGAACCAGGGACCTCTCGATAGGCAGTCGTACATGCGACCAACACGACCAACGAGGCAGTCAACGAATGTGTGGTATTTTTTAGTAACTCAATGATTTTCACCTAATCCCTAGTGGAATGTAAAGATAAGTGGAACAACTTAGGAGTATACGAAATTCCTCTGCCTACGTCAAAATATTGACCTAATCAGTTTCCACCTAATTAAAATAGTATTATACCTAATTATGGCAATAGGCTGGCTCACCACCTATTACATAGTGGGACGTAAACGTAACCGGTGAATCGTGGGAATGTTCTGCATTCCTCTGCCTAC
>DWEI01006508.1:0-10041 GCA_018245875.1 Mysoria ambigua | reverse complement strand
ATCAAGGGTTGGGTCAGAAAAAATATTGTCACTTAAGGCATTATCGATATTTAGAGTACTTATCTTGATGATTGCATGATTTTCCACTGCATTTTTGTTTATTTTTAATCTAATGTTTAAAAAGAACGCGTAATGAGTAAAGGTTTGATTTCTATAAACAGATTAAAACATCTTTGTTGTTAAAATACATATAATTTAATTTTGTCTATAAAAATATTTCTATATCGATGAAATTTCAAGGCATCTCATTTATAAATATTTGAGTAGTATTCATTCACGGACCTTAACATAATTGTTGTTAATCATATTTTAACAATTTTATCTGATTTAACCTTCTTAATGTCGATGAATTTTTTATAACTGTAATTATCGATTTGTGAGCATCGAGTATTTACTCGTGTTTTCTTATATCGAAATGTGTCGAGTGTGTATTAATGAAGTTTAACTAGACTAAACGAATGTTTTTGTTTTTTTGCGCATTGTTAAAATTGTATAGTAAATGACAAGCTTTTGTGGACATCTTAAATTATCACCATTATAATAAAAACTTGTTTATGAAAACATACATTATACTCAGTCAGTGGAAAGTTTTACATCTTTTTCTTACAATAGAAAACAGCTGTAACAAGAAAGAGAAAGAATATTTTTTGTCAGAATTTACTAAACTATAGTACATATTTTATACTCAAAGAGAATAGAATTTTATCACAAGGCACAAAGGCTTTTTTTGGCTTAAAAGACTTGTGTTATAATAAGCAGCGTGTATGTGCTATCTGCTAATCTTGGGCAGGTGTGTGTATGATAAATATATCTGTGTATGTTATACATACTACATAACAACAACGCGTTTATCCGCTGAACCACTTCGTACAATTTATTACGTTCTTGTGTATTTTTATATTGTTTTGATCAGTTTTACGATCATATTTCAGCTACAATGGTTCTATGTGTTTGCAAATGTCTTAATGTTACATTAGAAAGTGATAAAATTGAAGTAATTGTGGATATCGGAAAGCTGGATCTATCTTCGTCGGAACAAAGGGATATTTTTTTCAGTGAGGTACAGCAGTAAATATCGTTTTACATTTGAGATTACGTAGGGCCAAATATTTAAGTGCTGGATATATTGTGTTGTGTTGTTCTATATGTCTCCTTAACGCTTATTTATGTATCTTTGCAAATGCGAACCTCCTTGAACAACTATTTACATTTGTAAAACAAACGATATTTCGTACAAATAAAACTGGCTTGTATCGAATTCTCTCATAAATTAAAACTTATGTAATACGATCTTTAAATAAAAGTAAACCTCGTAGTTTATTTATAAAACCAGTATGTATATGTATAATTATATAAGGATTTTTATAAAATTCGTAAAAGCTATGTATGAATAACAATAAAAATTCTTAAATATTGGAGCTTTTTATATGCCAGTGTTTAATTCTTGATATTAAAAAAAATTGACTTCATTAATGTTGACCATATTTATTTCACGTAGTAAAATCTAATTATGTTATGAAACTTCATAAGATGTTCGCTAAAATTCAAAACAAAAATTTATTTTGATTTTAGGAGTTACTATCATGTTCAGCCGCTTCCTTGAAAGGTCATGTAGTGCAGCCTGCACTAGTGGGACATCGTACCGTAGGCCGCTGGGCCTTGGAGACCTGTCTAGCTTGTGGTCAGACTACTCATGGCACTTTAGAGAATAAACCAGATGTTGTGTTTATTGGCAAATCTACACAAGTCAGTAGATATATGACTTTTTATGTTAATATTATTATAATACTGTTTTTATTGAAGTAATCAATATTGTTTTTTTTTTATTTCAGACAACTCATGAAAATATCAGCAACTTGAAAAAAAGTCCAAACTTTTCACCAGTATTTCACTTGCTTGTACCAGAAGTGACAAATGATATTGAAATGAAAGAAAACATAGACACAAGCAACCTTTTAGTTAGCGATAAGAAAAATTGTTCCCTCACTCTACAAGTCATAGGCACTCTAAGGAAACAATTGAATCAAACCCTTCAATCACAGCTAGATACCATTGAGGAGACTGTCAGGCAATTTAAAGATCAAAAGTATGCTGAATATGAGGCATACAGAGAAAGAGCACAACGGGATCATAAAATATTATCTAGGTATAATAAAAATGTACTTGCTATATAACACTTAGCTGTATTTCCCCTAATTAATTTGCAAAAAGTGTATTTTCACCTATTCTGTTATACACCTGGCATAAATCTATGCAAATTATAAAAACTTCATAATGCTTGATACAGATTTCTATGGATTTCTTAAGTAATTTTTTAAATTTGCTCTGAACATAATTTAACTATGATAGTCACACAACTAATACATTTTACAGTATTGTTAGTAAAGCCAAAAGCTGTAATGATAATGAGGCTTGGAGAACTGATTCAAATGCAGACAACGGCCTACCCTCGCCGCATCTACCTCCCCTGCAGAGACGAAGACTGTCTTCCCTAAAAGATGTCAAGAAAATAACACGAAATTTTGTGCAAGTAAGATCATTTCTTGTATGATAATGTTAATGGAATATTTTAATATATAATACCAACAATAAAATTTTAGTCAATGGTGACAAATTTTAAAATGGACACAAATGTCCAATTTGAAATGTTAAAGGTTTCTTGTTAACATTACACTCCCACATTTAACTCGTAAAACAATAGTTAAAACCACACTCCATACGCCAGCAAAAGTTCACTTACATATTTTCTGAGTCGCTGGTAGAAATTTCCAATTAGAAAAATCTAATAGCCCACTGGATTCTGGATTTGAACCCAGGACATCCAGGTCCAGTCATACCTTAACCACTCAACTAAAGCAGGTGCTTTAATATATGCATTTTTATACATTCCAGTCTAATGATGATATTCAACACGAAGAAGATTCGTTGGATGCTGAAGATATATTTGATTTAGAGGGCATGGATTCGCGCAACCACATTGTCTCCGATGTGGACGACTACGATTCGGATCGTTAGTTTCCATTCTATATTTATGTAACAGTTGAACAATCATATACATATATTGCATTAATAAAGTTTGTAAACTTAAAATATTGAAATGCATAATTGTTTTCTGTTAAGCTTTTTTATGGATTTAATTGCATAGATTTATTTTATTATACATAGAGTAATGGGGTCAGCATACAGTGTGTCCATAAAAAAAGGAAGCAAATGACCTACTTGTGCATGTGTGGTTAGACAAGGATCAGCATGGGTCTCTCATCTTCCCTCTTCTATGATTCGCTGGACACTCTATGTCTAATGACCGTTAAACGTCGCCAGCCGAGGGCAGCAACGACGAGGGCGTCCAGCTGGCGCGGCCGCGCGCCGCCGCCGCCGACGTGGCGCGCTCGCTGCCCATCAACGTGCCCAGGTTCCCCTGCGAGCGGCCCGCGCTCAGGGACATTGATGACTATGTAAGTATCAGATCTGTTCGTTCATACTACTTAAGTATAACTCTCTCTCTCTCTCTCTCTTTGATCTTTGACTTTGACATATCTTTGACTATATTATTTAAAAAATGATCCTGTAACTTAACAGTTAAGTTAGATCTAAAAAAAATATTTACTTCACCTTTTTTAACTGGCTTGTCGACTATTTTTATCAATATATGTAATGTGGAATAATGAAAAATGTAAGTCTTAAATGGATTACGAATGCTTCCTGTTTGCTAAAACATTCTAGAAGTCTATTGTTTATATTTATAATGTAATAGTGTATCTTATGTTGGTGAGCGATAAAATAAATAAATAGGAGTCTAAAAATATTTAGGTCATTTTACTGTATTCTTTGGGCTGAAATAAATCAATTATGCCAGTTCATAGATATGAGTAAGAAAATGCATTACTATGCATTAGCATTTCATTCGGTTTAAAATGAGTGACGGCTGCTCGTTCGCGCAGGAGGAGACGCAGGACATCGCGGCCAGCATCAAGGCGCTGGCGCGCTCCGTGCACGGCGACGTGTTCGAGCTGCCGCGCCCGCGCTTCTCCACGCAGATCTAGCGCGCGCCAGTGTCGCCGCCCGCCCCGCACCGCGCGCCAGTGTCGCCGCCCGCCCTGCACCGCATTGTTAAGCCTTGCCCTCGGACTTCTTGGAAGCTATTCATTTACTTTATTTTAAATCAGATTCGCGCTATACTGTGTTTTCATGTAATGTTAATTCGAATTGGTTTTCTGAATTTAAAGATAGTGACGACAAAAGGGGCTAATTTACATACGCCGCGTGAATTGATTTAAATGCAGTGACACCGCAGTGAATAGATATGTAAAATACTGTTCGACGCTGAGCACCATTTTTTAGCTTATTTTTGCACAAAAGGCGAACACCACATAGTGCCTAACGAATTAACACCGAATCCGAATGATTGTTAAGTAATCACTTCATATTAGTTTGTAAGGAGGAGACTCGCCCTGCGAAACTAAAGTCAATAAACCTTCGAGTTGTGCCCAACGATGTTCGGTGCGATTGTGTTGTGCATCGATACCATACTCTGTACCATTTGCATGTTGGTGCTTGAGAGATGTGATTAAGTGACCCTAATTTGAATTTGACAGATCGCATATACTTATATTTAATGAACATGAATCATATGATATGTACGGGTTGTCCTCAATGTCTTTTTTAAAATATTTATGTCAATTATATCTGTTAGTTCCTAACTAATTAATGCTATCAGTGCAAGGCGATCACGTTGTGAATAATTCAGCACCACCTAAGCGCTATGATTCATGTTCATATAAATATTTCCCAATGGATCTGTTATAGCGCTGTCTTCCCTCGACGTCATTACAAAGTATACATTTATTTCCGTAAAGTATATTGAGATAAAACTTTCCAAATAGTGCCATTGCAAACATTTCACAATCTTAATGGGAATGAAACACACGGTTATATGCACCATTAATTAAGAGTAATATTTTTTTGTGAAGATTGGTGTGAATATAATTTTACAGGGTTAAGTAAGTATTGTGCTCGAAAAATAATTATCCAGAATTATTAAAATTATATATGTACAGTATATATTTATGATGAAGAGGCTATGAATTGTTACTGATATAGAATTACGAGTTACTAATGTGCAAATAATATTGCAGCCAAATAATGTTCTCCTCAGCATTCTATCGCAAGATTCATTAACGTTGTGATGTGAAGAGGTACTGATTTGTAATAGCTCAGCCTCTGGTGTGTGAGCAATAGTGTCAGACCAGATGAACAGACCTGATATCGTCATCTCCTTCAACAGCTTGACGGAGTATGCTTCTCAAATTGATTTGTGCTCAACAAGTGTGAGTCACATATATGTTATACTGCAGACAGCCAATTGATTAACAACACTCACCATCCATTTGAAGGCAATATGTTTTGGCCTAAGATTGGCTGTCTGTGTGTTGATTCACTGATTAAAAATGTAATTCAGGTAATCTGAGTCAATCTGGTTACAATTGATGGTAATGTATTTTTGTGTGTGATAATAATGTCTGTGTGTGTAATCATGTCTGTGAATTTGTTAAATTTATATCCATAGTAATAATAAAAACTGTTAACATCTAAGTCATATCTGTATTGATAGGAACCTAGGAGTTTTCTATTAATTTTTATGTCATGTTATCTTATTGATAAGAGAAAAATGTACAAAAAATTGAATACTTTCGTTTCTTACTAGTCTTTTAGGGTCACGAAACATTAAAATCATTATTAAATAAATGTATCTACAGCGATGTATGGACTCCCTAGAAATATATTTAAAAGTTGTACATAGCGCAAGAAGTCATAATTGTTTTTTTTTTTTATGAATAATACATAAGGAAATCGAGAAATCATTATTTTTATAACTAATATTTTGAAGGAAAAAAAAAACTGATTGCAAAGTAAATCAAAAGTGTGCTCTGACGGCGGTGTAGCTACACTCATCTCGTCTCTAATATGTAAGACTACTTAGTTTGTAGTACTTGTATGTTAAGAAAGTTAAGAGCCCCACAGTCCTTGTTTATTGAGTGTCTTCCAAAAACACTGTTCTGTAAAGAGCATGTACCTAACCTACGGTTCTCATTGTGATCTAATTTTGCAGTCAAATTTTTGATTTAGAAATAATATAACGTGTTTCCTTAAAGTGACGATGTCGAGATGGACCTTGAATGTAAAATATTTAGAAACGATGTAATAAATAATGACGAAATATGTTGATTTTTATTAACGTACGCTATACGCTTGCACACTGTACACACGAATTTAAGATCTCTAAACGAAAAACAGCAGTGGTGCGGGGTGCGTGGCATTTGACGCCTTCAAACAGACATACATTTTATTCTAACTTGAGTGTCTATAGACTGTTCGTTTATCTATGAGAGCCCAGTTATTTGCTATAAAAAGCAAAACAAATGGAGTGGATTTAATTTTAAGAAATAATTACTCAATAAAGTAAAATGTTTCCATTTTTTGGAATTGTTAATTAAAAAAACCCAAAAACCACACATGTGGAGTGACAATATTCAAAGTTTATTGCTGTATAAATGTACTAAAATGTTCTATATATTACGGGGAATAGACAAGAACTTTCTTACCTCAAATAATGTCTGGCAGAATGTGTTAGATTAGGGTGGCGCTACTGTCGCAAAGGGGAAACTATAGTAATGGAACCACCTATTACAGACTTACTAATAAATACTACTTACAAGTAAACATTATTATTAATTATTAATTAATAGTGTTTACTTAGTACGTTTTATTCCGTTTACTGCCGCTGCCAAATCCCATCAAAATTACCCATTTTGTTCGCCAACGACGTGGGGGATTTATTAACTACTTATTAATTACTGTTTTAAGCTTAAAACTTTTTCAACTGTTCGCCTATATAAAATAATTTTCCTTGCCTCTTTATCTTCCATGCTAAGTAAGTTGCCATCAGCTGTCAAAATCCATGATATAATAAATAATATACTCCATGTTGCCATGGTCACAGCGTCACAACAAATGATGTGAGTCAGTCGGTCGTCTTGGGCCACCAAAGATTGCCACGACTTCGTTGTTTGTTTAATATTTTAGGCGGCACTACACGGCGCTCACATGTTGGGTTCACGTCATACTGTGTCGCGGTTCGACGCGGAGGGCAAGCCGCCAGCAACCGGCGCGGCCGACGACGAAGACGACCTATACACCGGGTTCAATGATGTAGCGCCCGCGCTCGACACGCGCTCTCTGAGGGAGGACCAGGCCTTCCAGCAGACGATCCGCACGGCCGGCAGGCTACCCAGTAGGACAGGGACTGGTGTAAGCGTTTCGTACTAATACCTTAACCAGTACCGCATTCAAAAATCGAAAGAGGGCCTCAATTCTTCCAATGTGATTTTAAAATTCTAGATTTTAGATGTCCTATTGGCTTGACTATAACTTTTTTGCCACAGGAAGTGATGGTGTCCGGCTTTGCTTCCCTGTACAAAATATAGCTTCAATATTTTTAGGCAGTAGACTGACACCGGTAGATACTAAAATAAACCGCGCATGGACGTAGTCCCTTTAACATATCGGTGGGTACCGTTAATATTATTAGAATGATAGCACTTCGGGCACAGTTGTTCCGCGTGGCGACGGTGAGCGTGTCGCGCGCGGGCACGGCGGCGGCGCGGCCCGTGACCGCGCTGCGCGCCGCCGGCTACACCTCCGCCGCCAGGGAGGCGGTCACTCGCGAAGACAGCAAGGAGGACAGGTGAGCGAACAGTGCTAGTTAGAGGGGTGAGTCGAGTTTTGAAAATAAATTTAGGTACATATGTGTTGTTCTAACATTCTAGAATTAACTAAAACGTAATTTGACGCCTTTAATCCCCGAAAGGGTAGGCAGAGGAATGCAGAACATTGCCACGATTCACCAGTTACGTTCACGTCCCACTATAGAATAGATGGTGATCCTATGGCCATGCATCGGGCACATATCCAGACTCTGAACCACAATGTTAATATTACAAATGCTGCATTATATGGTAGGTATATTTTAATTAAACGAAAACTTTATAAACTGACTTGAAAATGAATTGCCTAATTTACTATAAATTTCATACAGCATGGAAGATAAAGTAAAACAAATGGAGTCAAAAATAATGGCCTTGGTTGAGGAATCCTGCATGTTAAGTGCTCGACTTGAAAATGATGACGAAACGGGTACAAAAAAAGAATATGATTTAGGCAAGGCAAGTATCACCAGCCATCCATCGACGCTTGACTTTTGTAACCGATGATAATAATAAAATATATATAATTGTAACCAATTCAGGCGCTAGCAAAAGCACAGGAGGCATCAGCTTTAGAAAGGCAGCTCATCCGTATGCAAGAACAAGCCAATCTCGGCGATTCACACAATTTGGACCTAACCTTCGCCGTTAGTATATTTCAAATTACAATTGGACCATAATTTTTCACATTACTTATATCTAAGGTACCTATATCTAAGGGATCGTTCAAATGTTACGTTCGCAATTTGAAGAGAGGGGGAATCTTGTAACAATTTACGATAAATTTTATTGCGACTTAGAATTCTCTTGTTCAATTGTTAATTCCTCGAACAAAGATAATTTAGGGACTTACTGCTACTTTACTTAACTTAATTGTGACATTTAGATAGAAATGGTTATTTGGGTGTTACCTGTAAGATATAAAAAAATGTTACATGTTATATGGGGAAGACGGGGGTGGGGGGTCAATATCTTAAAAAATTGCGCTACATAATACTTGAACCCTCACGAATACAAAATGTTTTAATTTTTTAACGGAACTTTATTCATGGAGCAATGTTTATATTCTGTTACAAATAATCTCAACATTATGTTTAATATTGATTGTAGGTTTTATGTAATTTGGCTGGACAATACGCACAAAATGAAATGTATACGGAAGCGTTAAATACATATCAGCTGCTAACAAGGAACAAATTATTTCCGCATGCTAATCGTCTCAAGGTAATACTAAACATATATTGCCTAATTTTAAAAATCTATCAAGACACAACGAGTGTTAATTCTATCAATTTATGTTAATTACATAGGTGAACATGGGAAATATATATTTCAAAATGGGAGAACATCCGAAGGCACTCAAACTCTACAGGATGGCGTTGGATCAAACTCCTACGGCTGAAAAAGATCTAAGGTCAAAATGCTTCTTATTAACCTATTAAATTTTAAAAAGTAAATGTTTTAAATAAACTTTTAATAATAATAAACGATTTGCTGTCTACGTACCTTTACGATTACCTATATGTCGTAATATTTATGAACATTCGGCGTAAAAAAAACTGAAACATTTATAGCAGTAAAAATAAATATCCAATTGGTGATCTTATTGAACAATAATAATAAATATACTATGAACATTACATATTATTAATACTTTTATAGAATGAAAGTAATGCACAACATCGGCTTACTCCTCGTGCGCATGGGCAAGTTTCGCGACGCCGTTACGAACTTCCAGCACATCATGCACGAACAAGGAGATTTTCAAACAGGTACTTTACAGTTTCATGTTGTAGATTGATGAAATTCTTTATACACGTGTACATGCGATTTGGAACACATGTACATGTATATGCGATTTGGAGTTTTGCCAGCAGACCGACTTGGAAAGTAGAGCATAATTTTAATGTTATTTCAATTAAATTTGCATCGCATTGCATCGCGAGTTGCATCTCGCTTACTAGATATACGATTGTACTTTATTTTAATATACCGTTATTATACAATAATAACATTTATAATGTTGTTATTCAAACAGCAGTTATTATATATTAACAAAATTTATAAATCAGTTTAGTTTACCTTAAATGTGTATGGAATATGAGAAACAAAATTGGTGCTTACATTTAAAAATTAATACTTACCTTAACAAGTTCTCAAGAATGGTAAAAACGTAACTTCACGCCTGCAATCCCCGAAGAGGTAGACAGAGGAATGCAGAACATTCCCACAATTCACCAGTTACGTTTATGTCCCACTATGGAATAGGTGGTGAGCC
>DWEI01006507.1:0-10042 GCA_018245875.1 Mysoria ambigua | reverse complement strand
ATTGCTGTTTTATTATTATGTCTAAAAATATTTCATTACTTGCGATATTAATATTTCGGATACAACACTCATATACACAGCTAGTTCGATGTCTTTAATAATTACGTCAGAAAAGTGTAAGAAAAAAAATGGTTAAAACCACCTAAATATAATTCATCTGCAATTGCTGTATCGCTTTGTAAAACTTTTCTGAAATGTTCTGGTGTTATAATTACGTAATCATATTACGGCAATAAATAATACTAACAAATTGTCATAACTCTTGCATGTTTTTATTTCAATATCTTCAGAAGGAGATCCAGCAATATCCACAGCAGGAGACCAAAGCGTTGGATGCGTAGGTTGCATTGGCAATGCAACCAGTACGTGTGAGCTTCAGATATTTGAAGCGAGGAAATATCGATGCGTTCCAGGCTTACATGGTATGCGCAGTGTATGGCGCTCATGCCATATGCCTCTCAAATGTGAATGGGATGTAAAAATTGCAGTTTCGAAACTTACACTGGAGTATCTTTCCTTCGGCGATGTAAGATAATGCGTTAAAAGATATTTAAGTTAGAAGTTATTAATTGTAACGTAGCTATCCGTGGTTCAAGGTGTAATCTTATTGTGAACGAGGAAAACTATCAAGTCTTAATTATTTAGTCGCGGTCTGAAGTATTTGTTACCTTAGGCGCGGAAGGTACGTATTATATTATCCATGCTAGATTTCCTACGTCCAGAAAAAGATTACAATTTGTAATAAGTACATAAATTTCATTAATATATACCTATAATATCGGAATTCTAAAAAGAAAATGTCTAAAGAAATTTCTCTTTGATGAAACTTTGTTTTTTGTGCGACTTTAAAACTATGATATAGTGTTCACTTGTACGTGTTACTTATACAAGCAGTTTGCTGAAATAACCAGTTTCATGAAACACCTGATTAAAATACACATAAGGTACACTAAATTACCTTTTCACTGGCGATGTGTTGAAATATAAAATTTTCGCGTACAGTATTTTCAGCGAAGAAACATAACAAGGACAACTTTATCGACGTTTCCGATGAACTTGAGTCACACGTTGGCATCGCTATTTATATTATATTATTCTTTGTTCATATTTTATTTGTATAATGTAACCTCAGTCGTGAGGCTTTGGGTTCAAATCCCCGATTATTATTGGATTTTTCTAACTACGCTTTTCAGTTAAAACTTCTTCTAGTGACCGGAGTCTAGATTTGCGTTCGGTATATGATTAAAAGTACTCCATTCATTACATTTGGGACGTAAAGTAAGTAAGGGGGAAGTAAGTAAGTATAACTGGTGAAACGTGGGAGCGTACTGCACTCCTCTTTGCCTCTTCGGAGATAACCGGCAAGTTGTTACGTAAAATATAACATTACACTTTTAGTTACCCGAAGAGAGAAAGAAGAGAGAGAGAAGAGAGAAGGCAGAGAAGTGTAGGAGCTACTCTCGCGTTTCACCTGTGATTACGATATTTTCAAAGTCACGTGACGTCTGTCCGCCCGCACTTGGCTAACGTTTAACGACTTCTGTATTATTCTTATTGTTCTAAATAAAGACTAAAACGAATAATTTTGCTGATTAACTCCACCGCGGATTTTCTTCAGTTTTTATCGTAAAATTCCTAAGAATTTTACTGATAATACCTTTCCTATTGAGTCCACAGTTATTTTCGTGGTATTTTGTATACTAAATAAGTAGTCAGTTTGAAAAATTTACGTATAAGTTTCTCTACATTTGTATTGTTTCATTGCGCACGATTAATGTTTAGTAGCAGCAAAAACGCGATGTTTATATAATGTAAATAAGATTGAGAAACTACAACTGTTGAATTGTTTTTTTTTTAAACCGTTCGTTTGCTATTTTATCATGCCGTTTGCCCACGTCTGCATTATAGCGTCTGAGGCCTTATGTTTCACTGTTTACAGTATCAGAGTCTTAAGAATGAATGCATTGAGAATTTATATTTTCAATATCACCTAATACATTTCTGTAAAGCTATGCACGATATTGATAAGTATTAATAATTTTAGTAAATAATATATAAATCAAACGCGGTAAACAATGTGAATCTCAAATTACTTACAACGAAATAAGCCTGCTGAGTCAAAACATCGAAATGACACATTCAAGAATTTTAATATATTTTCAGTCGATGACATCCGAAACTGAATGAGAAAAAATTTAAACGAAGCGCTAAACCGAGCGCCTCAGAGTAAGTATATTTTTGTCGTACGTATACATTCTGTTGGTAGACTAGCTGAAAGAAACAGACGCGAAAAGCATCTGGCGCGAGGAGATGCAATAGACAGACAGTTGAATATTAGAAAATTTCGTGTTACCTGATTTAATTGACTTTAGATTTCATCGCTTATCTATACTGGCAATGAAGATGACACAGAGAGAAGCTGACTCTTAACTCCCGTTTTATTTATAATCAGTGTCCAGTCAGATCGGGAACTCGCGGACGTCTTCTGAGGCATCACATATATAACCCCCGCGTCGTGTCTGCCGTGAAAACTTATTTTGTTTTCATAGTGTAATTGCGAACGAAGTGGTATTTCGGCGCCGGCGCTACAACTTCAGTGCGCGCTTTCTAGACGGTTATTAAAAACGCAAAGTGCAAGCCGGTTATTGAAATAAAAAATAGTGGTGAATTTAAACCAACATGGATCTTGACGCACCACCCCCCAGTCGCCCGCCACCGCCTCCTCCACCATTAGCGAAAAAACTACAAAGACCCCAAATAACTTTGCAAATACCAGACGCAAGTAAACCCGCGCCGATTAGAGGTCCACCAACTTCGTCTTCCGTGTACTGGGGTCCCACGAAATATCACGGTAAATCACCAACGGCGCCTATATCACCTGCATCTCAAGTATCCGATCCCAATTCTAATCCCTACTTCAATCCATTCATGCACATGTACCAGAATAAGGCGTCAGAGTTCATGTTCAAACAGTTTGAAGGCTTCAAAGATTTCACTATGAACACTGCTAAAAGCGGATTAAGTGCCGGCGAAAAGACGGCCTTTTGGGCCTACAACAAACTGAAAATTTGGTCGAAGAAGTGGTTTACTCATCTCTTCTTGACCGTTTGTTTGGTGTCTTATAGTATTTTAGGTGCAACAATTTTCATGACATTAGAAGGTAAGTGAATGTTATTTAATTAACGCTATAAATACCTAAAACTTATCTTTCTATTACTTTTGATAAAGACAATTAGCAATTCAATTAGTGGTTCGCTTGTTGATTAAGACATTAACATCAGGTATCGTTTAACTGTGTATAAACACGATAGTCAAATATTTTGAAATACTTTCAAATAACTATAGCGTTGTTTAACAAATGCCTATGAACTATATAATATATATTAACAATAAAATAAAAGTATTAGTGGTTATATATAAGTAAAAGTATATACATATTTTTATATAAGTATTAGTTGTGATGTGGGACGTAATCGCCGTGATGACAATCACACAAACGATTCATTTATAATTTCAAGTATAATCAAAGACTGCATTTTAGAATGCTGCATTTTATTCCTATGTTGATTTTAGATCGATCGTTCTTTAGGCACTATACTATATATTGTACAAAAATATACACAAAACGGAAAGTAAATCAAAAGTCTTTTAAGATTAATGCGGTCCTGGATGCATTCGTATAAAGGCAACTTACTCTAGTGAAGTCCGCTTTACTCTGTTGTACAAAACTAAAACGAAACTACTGCTTATATAATGTAAGGAAACATGTTAACTGATGAAACATAGGAGTGTACTGTACTTCCCTACCTAACGTTTTGGGGATTACAGGCGTGATAATACGTTGATATTACGAAGCATGTTTTTAAAAAATGATACGCTGTTAAAAATTCACTTGCTATCTTGTTATAAAGAGAATACAATCATGTAGACTCATTTCAACAGGCCCTGTTTGTGGGATAGTCATAGATTTTGACACATTGCCATACATAGCACACTGCAGTACTCATATTTCATCCTCTCATGCAAATCATATCTCATTCAAAAATCATGTTTGGATTGGTCTTCAGCTGAATACATTTATAGATATTCTTTTTTATTTACCCATACCTAATATTTCGCTATTATTGAGTGATGAATATAAGTATTAGTATTTACAATCCAAAGCTTTTACAAAATATTATGCAATTCAAAGCTTTTTCAACTCTTTTTACAATCAAGGGATTATCATTAGTATTTAGTATTTAACCCGCAACTTAGTCCGCCTTGAATTAATGCACTATTAATTCAATTGTTAGATTTTTCCGACTTCAGATGTTAGATTGTTTTAATATTACACTTTGTGTAAATATAATTATTATTTATGAAATGACTTTAATATCCCAGAATCTAGGGCGTCACCTGGTATGGGACGTGATTTATGTCAATACGTTAGCTTCATCACACGTCGAGAACACTGCCACGTGTGCTGGAGCCGCCAGCCTTAAGCGTTGTAAATGTAGTAATCTCATGCAAGATTTACCTATTTACGGCGCTAGCAATGGAGACGATGGACCGTGGAGTATAGAACCGAAAGAAATTATATCGGAGTTGTCGACCATGAGTGTTCTTTCTGGCAACTAAAGGAATATTTCGCTCAGAGGCTTAGCTTTGTAATTCAGCGTGTTAATAGTGTTTTGGAAACGATGTCCCACGGGAACATTCTAAATGATGTTCTTTTCCTATAATTTTCTCTCTTTTTTATATAAGTATATCGAAATGTTTCTTTGGTTTGTAAGAAATGCAAATTAAAAAAGATCTTATGTAAATGTACTAATTTTTTTTATTTCAAAACCATGTAGTAATTAATGATAGGGTAAATAAAAAACACCTAAAATATAACAATGTATATTTATCATTAACAATGCTGAGAAACTAAGAATTCTCGTCGAAATCAATCATTATTCTTTATGGTATATTTATATCTTATATTATAGCATAATATAATAAATGGGGCACAAAAAACACAAAAACCTTATTTAGATTAATATAATCACTTTAACATTACAAATGTACAATAAATTAACTGCAATAGTTGAAACACGAATAACCGTACCTTAGTTTTTGGCGGGACAACAACTACTGTTCCAATGCGCAGTAACGTCCGCCCTTTGTATTTATTCTCACATAAAAAAAAAAAAACATTATAATTACCAGTAACAGAAATGACAAAATGAAGTACCAAAATTGTTCCTTAGAACTACTACAAATATGTGCCAAAAGCAGTGATAACCTAGTGTTTTGTAATTCAACCTCTCACTCCGGGACCGGGTTGAAATTTCTCGCGCGCACCTCTCAAAAATGTGCGTTTTAAGTTCAAATATCACTTGCTATTACGGTGAAGGTAAACATTGTGAGGAAACCTGCACACCTTGAGTCCAAAAAAAAATGTTCTCTAAGTTGTGTGAAGTCTGCCAATCCGTACTAGGCCAGCGTGGCAGACTACGGCCTTAACCCTCTCATTCTGAGAAGAGACCAATGTTCCAACAGTGGAACGATAGAAGGGTCGGTATCACTACAAATATATGTATATAATTTTGATCGATTAAGCATATACTTAGCACACGCGGCTAACTTAAATATGTATGTCTTATTTTAAAAACTCACTAATCTTAAGTATTTAGGTACCACTTGTGTTTTTAGAATTCAAATTATCTCCATTTCGAATTTATTTATACAATAATACAACCACTGGTTTATATAATTAAGGGTAAATTTATTTACAAGTAATATTTTTCGTCAAAGATTTAAATTACATACAGCCATTTTAAACTTTACCATAATGGACTCAGCAATCTGATAATGCAAGTGCAATTTCATATATTTTAGAACCTTCACATGATTCTGAAACAGGTTGCTTAAGAAAAAATTGTATCCTGTGTTCTTTCCCAGACTTTGAATTATTTCCGTATTAAGTTTCATCGCAATTAGCTAGCCGTTAGATATAATAGGCTCCTTCTTCTTCAAATGTAATCTTATTAGACGGTCTTGAGAGATGCTGTTGTGTGATTAACCATCGTGTTATTTAGCCATAGCCAAAGAATATTCGCAATGTTCAGTCCAGGGTGCGCCGGGCAGTATGTGTTTATAATTAATGAGCCACTCGGGAAGGCTTCTTTCATAAACCCCATAGGCAGATAAAGTACTTAAATAGTTTTTTTATATAAAATCTTCTACGATTTAAAAAATATTTTTTGGCATATGGAACAATATTTAACGTACAAATATATAACGTATAACTTATTATAGATATTTATTACACAAATATTTACTATTTATCATAAATATTAATTCTGCACGAGAATCGTATCCGCGATCCTCAGCAACGTAACCAGATTGAACGGGCTAATCGACACGTCGAATGTAATCGCTAAAGCATTAATAATTCCTGCAGTGTTAGTAGTTGCCTATTGTAAAGTATTAAATGTGTTCCAAGTTAAAAATAACACAGCAGATGTACAATAATTTATGAGAAATTACAGTTTATATCCAAAATATTGGAGAGCCGTTAATATAATTTAACATCTGGCGATTCATTACATCCCTGTTCGTAATACTTTTGTATGATATGCCGCTCAATGTATTCAATATACATTCGCTTGTTTTTTTTTTTATAATTCCTCATTCTTAAAACCTGAATCGCTTAGTATCGACAAACCTGATCACGGCCAATCGCGAAGGCAGATGCCCCTAAAACTCGAAAACATTCATATTTATATTATGTTAGAACACAGAAAAAAGATACCTTTAAAAGCGTTATTCGTTATATTTTCCTTAGTCGCTCGCGCGTCTTGGTTCGATGATTTTGTTTAAAGCATCGCTTAATCTAAAAGCTTTGTTTGATACAGTGCTAGTTGAGAAACTACACTATGGAGCAGCCAAGTGAACCTGAAATAGCTCCTGGATTGCCTAAGAGTTTGTGCAAAACAGAAGAATCCGGAATGAAAGTGATACACATACCCATGGAATATTTAGAATCTTGCACCGACGATGATATAGAAAAACAAAATCTGAAAAAAGAACGTTCCATAGATGAAGTAGATTTCCAAGTGGAACCTAAAAATGCAAAATTGAATTATTCAGGAAAAAAAATGGCTCATTCAATTTCTCAGCAATTGATAAATCCACCCACAAGGGCTTTACCGAAAAGGCATTCACTTCAAACAACTAATGTGGATACTTTCATACGAGTATCCAGGAGATACTCTCGAAAACATAAAATCGCTCCGATGCCAAATCCATGTGAACAAGATCCTAGTGATAGATTCTTAAATCCCGAACTTTACAACTTTTATAGAGGAATGTTAGATAATAGTGTATCAGAAGCTGTTTTTAAACAATTCGGAAACCTCAAAGATTTCACAAGGGATGCAGCGCTAGGTAGTCTTAGCGCTGGAGAAAAGATGGCATTTTGGTGTTTCAATGAACTGAAACTTCTATCCCGGAAGTGGTTCACGCACACTAGTTTATTGTTCCTGTTATTTGCGTATAGTGTGATAGGAGGATTTATATTTTCTACACTGGAAAGTAAGTGATATAAATAAGTGTATCATTTTATTTATAACTAAGCATTTCGTTTTAATTTGACTGTTATTTCCATTAATCGTCTACAGGAAATCCATGTAGCTCTTCAAATTAACAATACATTACGAAACCTCGACAGCGAGGTTTGACGAGCATCATAGTGCCTCATTAAGTTGCCAAAACTAGAATTATAATGTTAAAGTTCACTGCGGCTCCATCACGCAGTTGTATGTTGTTTACTTTGTTCTTATCGGATATTTTATAGATATTGTATAATGATTTGTCCTCATACAGTTTTTACAAGTTTTACGCAACTGGTTGGCTACATTTGCATCACGTATTATAGTTGCTAGAATTCTTTTTTAGGTCAATTGAACCAGGGACGAGCATTAATTTTTATAAAAGAATCCTCGGGGATTACAGGCGTGAAGGTAAGTTACGTAACATAAGAATGATCAGTATTCAAAAATGACTGTAGATGACAATTTATGATCATTTTATCTGGAAACACAGGGTATAAACGCACTGGCTTATTCCTTCAATATTGATGACTCTAGCTACTAAACAGGAGGTACTAGATTCAACTCCCACCCAGAACAAATATTTGTGCGATAACCACGAGTGTTTATTCTGAGTATTCAATTGTATATAAATATATTTGTATAGAAATATACATGCGTTTGTTTATCATCTGTCAGATCGTCAAAGTGCAGACTCAAGCTTAGGATTAAAAGAGATCGAAATTTTAATTTTACATATATTTGAATCGGCCTTTACGAGTAGTACTTGTACGTACCTTGTACCTTGTAGTACCTGTGTGGTATTTTCTAGTGTATATAATGCAACAGAAGCATAAAAGTTATAAATTTATTCGAAATGATATCGATAGTATCAGATATGTTGGGAATACAGTAATAAGTATAAAAGAATAAAAATACTTAAGAATAAAAAAGTATAAGCGTTTTTTTTTTTGAGTTTCGAATGTACCTTTTACGCAGAAGTTTTATCCTGAATACTTGGAGCTCACGGCTTACCCAGAAACTTGAGCCCATTGTATCGCGAAAACTTTTCCGCAGGTTTACAAAGCTCCTTACGAAAGTTGAGCAATTCAGTATGTTAACAACTTTTCCTAAAACATAATAATGCAATTAAATTTCGGTATTTCAATACATCACGGCTTAAAACATAGTATTGTGAAGGTTTTTTGTACTTTTACTTTATAAGTTCCTATCAATATCGTCCACCATTAACATACCACTGTTGAGCACTGTACATTCGATACAAATGTACAATTGCGTTTCTCTGTAAAAACGCTATCAAGTTTTTATTTAAAAATGTTATACAGAAGATATAAACAATAATACACACATTTGGAGACTTCCTGTAAATAATTAAAAAAACGTAACTTCACGTCTGTAATCCCCGAAGAGGTAGGGAGAGGAATGCAGAGTAACGTTTCACCGGTTACGTTTACGTCCCACTATGTAATAGGTGGGGTGAGCCTATTGACATGCATCGGGCACGTATCCAGACTCCGAACCACTACTAGAAAATCTAAATTAGAAAATTATGTAGCGTTCGACCCAGGAATCGAACTCAAATCCGCCCTATCGACAGTCGCACTTGAAACCAACACGACCAACGACGCAGTCAATTAAGATATTTATTGATATACTAAAATTAATAATAAATAATTATCTTGTAATTATATTTTTACAAAGAGTGGAATTCAATTGGCTTTGCCGTTTTAGTTCCGTACTGATGTATATATAAAGATATGTGTAGGTATAGGGAAATTCCGATTAAGACTAAAATTTAAAAAATCGTAATTCAATTTAAATTAAGACGGTATCGGTAATATTGTCGGTAATCGTTTAAAATTTTGTAATGTCCTGTGCTTGTATGAACCATTACTGATATATTTAAACTTTTTTATTATTATTCGAAATCGTAAAAAAGCATTTTATGTCTGTGCAAAATTCTAAACATTATATAATAAATCGGCAAAAAAAATCGTTTAGCGACGTGTTTTACGTATCTTTTGAAATGGTCGTCTTCTTTAGAAAATAACAACATAGCTCTTTTATTATTACCGCAAACGATCTGCCATGAGTTGTTTTCAAGCGGACTTAATCCATTATACGTAAACAACAGAGTTCGATTTCGCGGCAACGCGAAACGCGTATTGTGACCGCACTGAAAACACCGTAAAACCTTAGCCGTTTGAGGTTGAATGATATTTACTATGAAATTACAGTGAAATGTTTATACTGTTTGTTTGTTTATGAGCCAATAAACAAAACTGTTCGCAATATCATTTAGTGTCCTTTATGCGTACTAAACTAAAAAAATAGTGTTTCAATTTCAGACGAAGGAAAGAAAATGATTACTCAGGTGTACTTAATAAATAAACGTAACTTCACGCCTGTAATCCCCGAAGGGGTAGGCAGAGGAATGCAGAACATTCCCACGATTCACCGGT
>DWEI01006506.1:0-10043 GCA_018245875.1 Mysoria ambigua | reverse complement strand
TAACCGGTGAATCGTGGGAATGTTCTGCATTCCTCTGCCTACCCCTTCGGGGATTACAGGCGTGAAGTTACGTACGTTTACTACGAATACATTTAGTGTATATCTTTTTTGTGCTTTGTAAGAGAACCTTTAATATTCTTGCACCCTACCTTCGTATAAGAACCAAATTGTTTAATGTTAAATCTATTAGGGTACTTTCAGCCTACAAATTTTTGCTACTTGTATATAATCCTTGAGCAATATTTATGTTCGCAAAAGTGGTGCACCATACATAGCATGCATCTTAGTGCAGCATAGAAAGGTGTGCGGGAGGTCAACCGTGGCCATTTATTCCGCGATTGTATAGCGAGACATTCGCGCGACAAACGCGGTACAGTCGCGATTCTGTCGGGGGTCGTATCACTTTGCCCACGCATTTGACGGCAACTGTTAATAGGAATAGCGATATCGCTTTAATCGCGCTTTGTAAATGCGATTGAAAGACAAAAGTCGCGCGTTGCAGATGCGACTAAAGGATAAAAGTCGCACGTTCACGAAACACGCCACTGTACCGCCCCAAAAGTGGATGGGTGCGACTCCTGAACTTTAATTGTGATCGTTCATCAGTCGATGCTAATAGCCCCATCCACGACAGGTCGTTTTAATCCGTCGATCTTAAGTGATCGGTAAACGGTGAGAAATTACTTCATTGGCAAAAGTTTTTGTTGTTCAGAAGATATTTAAAAGGAACATCCATGTGATAGTACTATGAGAACTATGTTAGTCATACTTTTAACAATAATTGATTATCTTGCGACATCTGATACTTGACTAGAATATGTGTTATGATGACCAGATAACATGACAACCACTGATTTCTACAACAAGACTACTTGACTGGCTACTGGACTGGTTTCGTTATACAATACAACATTATAATGGTCTATATGATAAAACTTGAGCTATTTTGTTCCAAGTTATGTAATTATAGATATTTCCAAAGCTATAAACATAAATCCAAGCGGATTATAGTCTGCGTTAGATAATTTATATAAACAATCTAGCAACATACATAAAATTTGCAAGTTAGGGAAACTATTTGTAATAAATTTGTTCATATAGGAATTATGTCAAGATACATACCCGGGGTGTATTGGACACTGTTACCCTAATTTTATAGCCGGTGTCAGATGAATATTTCAGCGAATTATTTGTCCTTACATGAAATAAAATACCTTATTAAATATTAGGAGAGTTGCCAAGAAAGACTAGCAAGTATATATACGTAAATCTGTCCAAAAAGCCATATATTTTTTTAAAATTCGAATATATGTAGCCACCTGAAATATAATTCAATACAATTTACTACTAATCACAATAATTTCATAATATGCCTAAAGAGGCAGTAAGCGTACTCACAAAAAATCATATAAATTTGAAGGACAATTTGTGACCTTAGGATTTTAATATACATACAATGCCAATTTCTTATTTCTCACTTAATAGCAATGAATAAATTGTCCTTATGCGCAAGTTAATGGATCACACGTTTTAGATGGAGTAAATATTGTCGCCAGGGCAATTCATAACACAGTAAATCGTTCAGCATAGAGCGGTCAACTACTGCTTCCATTATTTCGTATAAATTGATCGTCTCTTTTACGAGCGCATGGATGATAAACGACGGGATAAGGAACAATACAATATAAATTGTTCGCTTTAATGCGCTTCTGTTGAAATAATATCCGCTAAGATCGCTTCCTGGCCGATTCTTTGTGGAAAGTTTGTAAATAAAAGCGTATTTATTGACTGCATCAATTGATGCCAGTGCCAATTCGGCATAACGCATTTGGCACTGTGGAGTCCGATGCCAAATTATGTTTTTTATGGCCATTGTGTCATTTTCAGTCGCAGTTTATTTAGTTTCGCAAAATATGCTGAACTAATATCGTTGTTGAGAAAAAAAAACATTTTTTTACAAACACAATAACAAAGTGAATATTTTTTTCATTATTATTACATAAACTTAATTTAAAGTATAGATATTTTGCTTTTTTTAATAACTTCCGGCTTTAAATCGCGCTTCGGGCACTATTGGATTTTTCTAACTAGAATTTGTAGTCGCAGCTCGAAACGTCAATTTATGGCCGGCGTATGGCAATAGGGTCACCATTTTTACCAAACTGGGACGTAAACATAACTGGTGAAACGTGGGAGTGTACTGCGCTCCTCTGCCTGTCTCTGGAGATTGTAGGTGTGATGTTACGTCTGTGGCTTAATTTTGCATATGCACTGTTCGATATCGACCCTTCTATCGGTCCACTGCTGGAACATGGGTCTGCACTGTTGTTTTTAGCATATTACATTTGCTATTACCTTTGAGATTGTATTTAACATTACAGCTATTACAAAAACCTATACAATAGTCACAATATTTTAATACACATAACCTTAACAGTTTCAGATGTATAAAAAAAGATAACAGGAAGCAAATTCTTAAAATACGTAGAACCAATTTAGTTTCAGGCATAAGAGAACGGACTAGACAAAATATTTGGGACTATAAAAGTATATTGCATAGTGAAGAATAGGAAAATAATTGTTACTGACGTAGAAATTCCAATAAAGGTAGGTTGAGAATTGAGTGGTACTCGAGAATCAAAGGGAGTATTGTTAGTCCTTTTAAGGTCGGATTTTAAATCAAAATCTTCACTGAATAATTGACTTTACCATCGAAGCTTGAGTGGAATAAAATATCGGTTACTTCGCTAACACTGACAGTTACCAACGTTGACCTAAAATGCCTGGAAAAAGCCAATAGAATTGCGTAGGTGATAATTAGTCTACTTACATTACCTTTAACCATCTTGCCCGCTTCTTAAATTGGACGGATACAAATGAGGCTCACGTAAAAGGATCTTTTGGCTTTATGTAACCAAACTTAGAATTGTTTAGCTCGAAGGCGAGTAGTTGCCACTTGCATATATGTAGCTATTATGCTAATATCAGTAGGTGTAACGAGGTTCGGGTGTGTAGATACTTGTAGATGTCGGAAGACTTATGAAAAATCTTAGCTAAAACGTAACATCACGCGTGGGCGGTCCGCGTGATACCATATGCGCCTATAAGCCGCTTATTACCTCAGATGACTTTGTTCCCCTTTTAAACTATATTTATATACGTATATTTAAAGTACAATTTGAAATTTCTTTCCAAGTATTTGGAATACAATTTGAAGTTTCTAACTTACATAACATTAATATGTATATTCTTGTAAAAGTTTTATCCAAGGAAATAGTTGTAAAAGGAATGCTAGATGAGCATCTCCTGAGGTCCAGGTTCTGTACGAATACAAATGAACCGTGTAGCTCAGAAGGTGTTCCAACGCATACACATTTACTATTCGAATTTTAACCCTGCTCCAAAGCTTTAAAGTCGATATCTGAATAAATGTTACTCCAGTGCATAATCCTGTAGTCACGCTTCACCGTCTTTCTTTCATAACGAAAGAGGTAAGATATTTTTAAAACAGCCCAAATGACTTCTAGTCAATGAGTCTTGTATAGCCAGCTCCTCTTTTGAAATGTACTTTACTGATAGTTCCAATACAAACATTTTATCTCCAGATATTTCTCGGTACGTTTATTTCTCTAACTAGATAACGCCTGTGCTAACTAGACATCTAATATACTACCTACATTTATAATATAATATTTATATGAATAGTTACATATACATTTTTGTACTCAAACAGGATATATATATTATCGCTGATTATATGTATAAATGTTTGTAGTGAGCAGGAATCGAACCCATAGTTCCCGGCTAACAGTCAGTTCCACATTTAATAAGCCACATACCACATGACAATACTGTAGGTCATAAGTGAATTATTTTGGTGACAAGGTTAGAAATACCCTGAAAGTGTAATATTTTCTAGGTAAACAAAAGTAAAATATGATATTGAAGCTCTTAAAATGAGCCATCCGAGGCACTAATGTTTGAAATATCCACGTACAAAGTGATATAATTTTTTTGCGGCATGCAATGTTTAAAAGATAGCCGTAATTCACTCTGTGCAACCTCCTGGGGATAAGCAGCGCGCAAGAAACGTCTCGTGTACTTGACTTTATACGGTCGTACAGAATAACTACAACACAGAGACGATAAATCCAAATAATTTTCGAAATAAATATGTTCGACCGATTTTTTTCATCTATTAATATAAATATAGGTGCATAGTTGTTTTAAGCTTTGTTAGGTTGAAGTACAATATGAAATTGAATGTCGACATCAATGTAAAACTGATCATATAAAAAGATAAAGTACAAAATGTACGTACAATAAACAAAATTTAAGCCCAATCTAAAAATACAGAGAAAAATTGTTCTGAATGCACATTTGGTTATAGCTGAATTGAACACATTCAGAATGAAGAAACGAAACGGTTTTCAAATAAAAAATCCTGAGAAGTTCGTACCAACATTACAAGGTACCTGTTGGTATTGTACACTGTACGGCGCATAAGCTGTGCATGTGGAAGTGGGCCCACTCACGCTTCGTTACTCGACGAGGGTTCTGTCCGTCCAAAGGAAACATTCGCGTTTTGTTTTTCCATGGCGTAATGCTGTTCTAATTTAATCTTTAATTGTATCGCGTAATGTTGTTCTAATATAATCTTTAATTGTATCGCGTAATGCTGTTCTAATTTAATCTTTAATTTTTATCTTTGAAATTTAATTATCTATTTATTACATTTAAATGTTGTTTTTAAAACGGAACCTGGTTCGATCATGTGGCATGGCTGATGAAAGCAAGGCGAACGCATGTACAATGGCATGGACGCAGATGTCGAAGGAGACAGAGATATAAGGTGTCTCACTCTTTTAAATACCAGAAGACGGTCTCTCAGAATAAAACTGTAAGCCTATAATTAAAAAAGACTAAAAAGTCATTTTACAAAATAAATGATAAAATATTTAAATGATAAACATGCTTGGTGTAATGTTTATTTTAAAAGACGCATCAAACATATCAGATACTGATTAGAAAATGGAATAAAAAATAGACTTTCCAAATTTTTAAATGTTTAAATGTTCTTAAAAGTATTACTTTTTTACAATGAAATCATATGAAAAAAATTGCATTGTAGCAAACAGGAGAGTTAAATACAACTAGAGATAAAATGTTATTTTACTACATTATTTAGACTACAATTTTTTCTCATATAGAAAATAGAATGAAGCCCAAATTATCAATTACAGTTCCGTTTTTCTTCATGGCTAATCGAACCTAGACCTCTCAGCACAGCATAACACCATGAAAATAGAAAAGCAGCGGGGCGGAGATGAAAAACATTCATCTAAAGCGTGCTCAACGGAAGTGAACCAGAAAATCTGCACGAATGCCTGTCGAAAGAAGCGTAAAAGACAAAAATGGACTCAAAATGCGACACAGGGTCATGTGTTTACATTTGAAAACAAACATTTATTTATACAGTCTGACATCACGCCCCGTACGCCAAATATTTGCGTGCTTCACAAACTTAGCTAAGGCTGCGTTCACTAATGCTAAGTAAACCCATTTTTTCTTTTAATTTTTTCTTAATCATTTAATTATATTGAAAGAATAACAATGTGAATATTAAATCTTTACATAATTCTTATTACGCATGTCATCATTTTCAATGTCAACCTTTTCTGACTCCACAATTAGGCACGTGTCTAACGGTCTCTGAGAATAAGAACGCTTAAAGTTATACTAATAAATTAGGTCCTATGTACATAATCGGTAAATATATATGACATCGCATTTATGTACAACACAAAATATTACTTCAAACAACGCCATATCCAACTCTATAAAAGTTGAAGGTGAATTTAAGCAACGGATATTGAGATTTACAATAAGAGTCATATGCATAATACTGATATATCTGTACTGTGTAACATAAAACTTAAAAATAATCCGCAATAAATTTCTGCAGTTTTGAATAAAACAAATAAATATTGTACTGACCGGTCTGGATGCAAGCCAAAGTTAAAATCTGTGTAAAAACCGCCAGTTGTATTTTTGGCTACCGACGTAAGGGTACAAGTGTATTCTTAATACGCCAAAATAAATATGATAGCATTTGACGCTTAGTTTTCTCTTGGTCAGATTCTACGAGAGAAACCTCGAGCACCTAATAACCAGAGGATCTTGAAGTTGACAACACTGATCTGGAGGTACCTATTTTAGGCAGTTTCAAATAGGAAAGGTCAACTCCGTCGATATGGTATGTAGACGAATAAGCCTCAATTTTCTTATGCTGATCAAGTCTTGCTAGCTGTCAATTTCCTTCATAGAAAGAGTAACCATTGCTGAATTCGTGACCGTTCAGCTTTTAACTTGCACTTTAAAGCTAAAAGTAGAACATGAAGTAAATATTTATTATAGTGTTATTATAATCGTGTATTACAAGTCTATATAGTATCGTATTATATGTAGTAACTTAAGTTAGTGTGAAAAACTGCACACCTTTAATGTCTCAAAAAAATCTCTAAGACGTGTGAATTCTGCCAACCCGCACTTAGCCAGGGTGGTGAACTATAGCCTTAACTCTGTAATTCTGAGAGGACAAGCATTTTTCAAAAGTAGAACTACGAAAATGTCGGGAAAGGAAGGAAGTTTATTGTCATAGGTCTTTCCTGATGAGCATATTTCTACAGTTTCTTAAGATTCCTCCATATACCGCACTGGTCATTCTGATTGGGTATTGTCATATGTGAGTTATGTTAAAAGATTAAGCGCTCAACGTAAACACAGTCTTATGCTGCTAGCGTCAATTTATGCGTAAACTTTCCCACATACGGACGGATCCTGGTAATCCCCGGGGTCACATTTTTAAAGCTGCCCCGCGCTAAACTGAGTATTAGTCCCACATTTAACGTTAAGCAGTTTAAACCATAGGAAGCTGAAGTTACAAACTAGGGAAACATTGCTTATGGGATGTTTTTAACATTGGTTTCTACAGCCTTTCGGTGTCCTCATTAAATAGCACAACGACTTGTGCAAAATAGCCGTTAGTTCGGTTCGCCAAGAATGTCATATTTTTCCGACACATAGCTTCCACAGTTGAAACACTTGACTCCGTTCAGAATGAGAGGTTTAGGGTAGTAGTCTGCCACGCCGGTCAAGTGCCGGCTAGTAGATTGCACACGCTATAATATGATTCTATAGATTTTTTTTAAATTAGAATTTTTACGAACTTCTAGGTGTGCAGGTTTCCTCCTGATGTTTCTCCTCACCGCTACAGCAAGTGATATTAAATCTTAAAACTCACATTTTATAAAAACGTGCGCCAGAATTTTTACCCAGGCTTCGGAGAATGCCGAATTTCAAACCACTAGTCTGTCACTTGTCTCTCGATTGATGTAGATAGATATCAATAATTTGTAAATGGTTTGTAACAACTCACAATTTCATAACATTTCCTAATATCGCCGGACACATAACGAACTAATGATGACCTAAATCTTACGGTGACATATGTTCATATATGACTGTCACTTCTTGTGTCCATGTATCATCAATTATATAATTAACATACGAATTTGTTCACAGTAGATTACCACTAACCCATATCTCCGCCAATCCACACTGTAGTAGCGTAGTGATGTGTAATCCAGGTGTCCAGCAGTTCCAAGTTAGACTCATGCCCACTAGTGGGCCGTCAAAAAAGGTCACTCATATACGGTCTGAGACTAAACGGATGTGTACTAATTCCACTTCTTATTATATCTGTAGGTGAAGTTTTTACGACGGTCAAATGTACTTATCGTCAGTCACTTTATGTAACGACCAGATCTATATAAGCTTGTCGGTCCACTCTCTCGCGTCCTGTCGTCTCGCATTACCGCCGTTTCGTGGATTTTCCTCGAAGCTTACGAATGTCAGCGGAAACCCGAAAGCTGAAATAATCTAGCCGAAATATCAAGATAGGACGATGACAAATATGTCGTGAAGTAGATTTTAGTCAACCAAATTTATTTGACTTTTATATTATTGTTTGTTTTGTATTTAAAAAGAATTATGACATGAATTCATACATCAATATAAAAAAAGTTTATGTGTGAATTTGCACATGAATTACAAACACCGTCACACCCAAACACAAAATCTCACAGACGCACACACAAGCAATAAAAAATGATAAAAAATTGTTTAAAAGTGGATACGATCTATGCATTCGCGATAAATAAAAATATATGAGTTATGGAGGAGTGAAGCCACCTGTCACAAAGGTAGATACACTATTTCTTACACTCACTAGGCGGCTTTAACAATAGTTTTTCTATATATAAAATACTTATAATATAAAATTCTATATATAAATGTATTAGCCGTAAAAGCTATGTCCACAGCTAGGTAGTTCTTATCGAAGTTGTTGCATGAAAGGAGCCTTCCCGAGCGGCAACTACGAGTATGTCTGATCGAGTACGAACATACATACACGGCCTGGCGCGCCTAATCCACGGAGGTGGCTGATCACTCACGATCAGCTGTAGGCTCGGCGGAAAAGATGGAAACAAGTTTTGTTTCGATACGATGAGTGTGTTTTATAATTTACGTCTCACGTGTAGACTACACAAGACAAAGACATAGTTGTAGTCGTACAAAAGGGTAGCAAGCCACGTTATCCTCAAATTGTATTCACATCGAAAAACAATAAAATCTATTACTTCATACAGCAACGCTACTACGCTCAGAGATATACTTAGTTTTCCAATTCCTCGGTCCTCTTGCTGTACCCATCACAAGTACACCCTCGAGGATCACAGTCTTCCCTTGAAAACCTCCAACTGTATAATACACCAGTAACTTCAGATACAGGATAGTGACAATTACGAGCCGCGCCGTATATTAAGACGTACACAGCGTAGCGGGCGGCCATTGCCGCGGCCATTACGCTTGATAAACACACCTCGACAACAAGGTCCGCGCAACAGGTCGATGGCAAAGTTTGTTACACGGGGCGCTAATGCGTCGAGGAGATAATGTTGGAACGAGGAGAAAGTTGCAAATGTTTTTTAATAACAGGTCGTATACAAACGTGTTTAAGATTTAATAGACGTATTTATTTTTAAAAGTAAAAGGAATTAAATTTTAAGAGTAAAAATTTTTAAATTTTTACACTCTCTCTCTCTCTGTGCCTACTTCTTAAAGTGCGTGACGTCATAATAAAGCTAATGTTAAGAAGTTAAGATTTCACCTTACATCAAAATGGTACTATTCAACGACTTTGTAGATTTTTTTGGTATTTTAGCCTGTTAATATCAGCATGAGATTTTCCCTGTTTCTATTAATAAATGTACGCTGCGGCCTGCCACCGATATTAAATCTGCAACCGATATCGAACACGTGCTTACGAGGATTATTAGTGTCAGTTCGAATTACCTCTAATAATCAATTTTTAACACGTCTACAAGGACTTCATTACATGAATACATCAACTCATACCGTATTCGTACCGTATATTAGTAACAAGAATTCACAAGGAGAAGAATTCATGAAACGTGTCTCAAATATAAACAGCTAGACGTGTACATCCACATGTAATTCTAAGCGTTCCCTGACGCGCAGAATACATTTGCCAAGGAGAGTTCCCCGATGAGCCGCTACCGCTTAAGGTCGCGCCGGCGTCGGAAATTTTACATTCGCCGCCGTCACGACACGACACATCGTGAGGACATCCGCGGGGATATTAATATTTTCTTCTACGTCATTATTTGTATAAAATATAACATGACATTCCGCCCGCATTTCCATGGAGGGTAGGCTGACAGTATCGTTATATTCATTAGTATTTTCTACGTTCCAAGATAGATTAGGGCGTGAGTGTATAACTAATAGAAAGAGGAGTTAGAAAAACTATCTAAAAATAAAATACGAATGGGTCACAAGTGCCCACTGCCACCTTCAGCCTACCATTATGAATCAAATTCAGTAGGTACTAATAATAAGAGCATCAATATCAAAAATATATTACCAATTAACTGCCTCGTTGGTCGTGTTGGTTGCAT
>DWEI01006505.1:0-10044 GCA_018245875.1 Mysoria ambigua | reverse complement strand
GAACACTCCCACATTTCACCGGTTACGTTTACGTCCCACTAGGTAATAGGTGGTGAGCCTATTGCCATGTATCGGGCACATATCCAAAATCCGAACCACTACCTGAATTCTAATAAGATTTTCTAGCAGAAATTTTCTAATTAGAAAATTTTGTAGCGTTCGGCCCGGGAATCGAGCCCCGGATCTCCCGATCGGCAGTCGCACTTGCAACCAACACGATCAACGAGGCAGTCATAAATAATGCTTTATTTCATAAAATACTATTTTTCTGCAACGAGCCCCCATCTGTATTTTATAGTGTGCCAACTTTCATACTCGTCCGTTCGCGCACCGTTCGTAAAAGGGAGCAGAAGGTCGACGCTGCACGTATTAACATATAGATAAAGTGAAGGTAATAAGATGCTAACCGGTAATAAACTAAGTTTGTAAAGATTATTTTTTATCCATTTTCCATGAAACTTTGCTTAGTTGTTCTAATATGTATTGATATATCTGTAACATATGTGTTCTATAATGAATTAATTGTCAAAGGGTGTTTTATTTAGTACAGATCAACGTCCAATTAAGTGACTGCAATTGCCAGCTATTCATGTTTGATAGTTTTCCTCGGTGGTTTGTTATGATCTCTTATATGATCTCTTCTATAACAGTTCGTAAAGGAGGGAAAAAAACCAATTAAAGACGATCTCGCTTAGTTTTTAATTGTAGTTCGTTACAATCCGTCTGTAATATCCTTAAATAGCAGTTACTGAACTGATGAACAATATTTTCGTCCATCGCGCCGCCGGCGAGCGCCGCGCAGTCCACGCCGTGCCCCTCTCTCCTACCATTGAACGCTCCCAAAACAGGCTAATTGCTTTCCTGGTTAATTACCTCGAAAAATCGCTAATAATCTTTAATTGTGGCCAGCAGACCGGCACTAATATATTATTTTGTCCTGAATGAATTGGTTCTAATAAATATTGATTTCGTCAATGTAGGGAACATTCCGCGGTCGACTTGAGGGGGAGACTTTAATTGGTTTGCCGAGGGGCAAGCTAAACTTTAAAACTAAGTAAAACTATAAATATTCATAAAAATTGCCATAAATATAGTATATATGTACCCGATTCTATTGTTATATAAAAATAAACAGCTAAATAAATAATTACATGAAATACTTCTAGCAGTAAACTAAGCCACAAAAGTCAGAGTCACAAAACTATGCAGCCAGAAAAGTTATACCATCAAGAATTTTAGAACATAGTATTAAAAGCTTTTATATAACCGTAGTTAGTGTATAGGTTTGGTAGCAAATCATCGACGCAGTGCCCAT
The DNA here is from genome assembly GCA_018245875.1 of Mysoria ambigua. NCBI lineage: Eukaryota > Metazoa > Arthropoda > Insecta > Lepidoptera > Hesperiidae > Mysoria > Mysoria ambigua. The sequence continues at coordinate 8,729 of DWEI01006505.1, read as the reverse complement.
TGTGTCGGCGGGCAGCGCGCGACGTGCCGCCGGACAGATGAATAGTGCACCCTTTCCGAGGGCGCAGCGCCACTGGCAGCGGAGTGTGCGGTGTGCGGAGCGCCACGGGCTCTTGTGGGACGTATTGCACCACCGTCAATAGTCTCCGAAGCCGGCGTGCGTGCATGAACGATGTTGATAACGTAAAAAAGCGCAGCGGATCGTCAAGGATAGAGATATTTGACACTTACTGCCTGTATACTCCGCGAGAGACTTGGCGTGGGGATATAACATTAATTATCGTACGAGGTAGGCAGTCGTGGTCCGGTTGCTTTGTACCGAGCTCATTTCTTGACTTGGAGCTAGTGCTAGAAAATATAAATTGACAAAATGTAACAGTGTCTGACCTGATATTCGAATTCAGGAACAACCAACCAACGTGGCCAACGAACGAGGCAGTCAAATGATTGAATACTTACTTATTATAACAGTTTTCATGCTTCGTAGTATAAGTAATATTAATTTAGAAGCAATTTATATTGCTGCAATTCACAAAGCCGTCATCGTCATCCGTCGCTTTGCTATTTTATTTCCTTTACCCTTTCTCTCAAGGTTTGTTACGGCTATAGTCTCCTGTGCTGTTTCAGTGCAGTTTGCCAAGTTTCAGAAGCCTTATAATCGTAGATGTCCTGTCGTGTCATGGATAACTCTTGAACTGTACATGTTTGCAATGTCTTTGCATCATTTTAGCGCAGGATTTGCTGATGTTAATCCATCCGCAACTATTTAAGAGTTAAAGGCCAAGATCTAAGATCTAAGATGCTACTGGGGAATCCCTCCCAACGCTCCTGGTTACTGATAACTTGACGAGTTTCGCAATTATGAGCGACATAACTTATTTCATGTTCGCCTCAATCAAAGTTTGACTTCGCGTTCCGTGCTGCTTCTGTAAGGTAAACTAATTCCTCTAAATCTTGCTACTCGCTGTTAGAGCTGCCATACCCCGACCTGTCATTGCCACACACTGGCACGATCGTCCGTAAAATATCGAGTGGACGAAAGTGATAGTGGGAAAGAAATCTGCTTTTGATGGGATCAGGGGGACGGGATATTTTAGGGGGTTGAAGTGGATGTCGTACAGCGAGTCGACTTATCACCTACCGACGTAGACAAAATAAGGATACAATACATGTTTACACAGATGCCGTCTGTTATACATCTATTCAGAAACTTGAATTGGTCCATACGGAATGAGCCACCGACTGAACTTGTTGTTAAGCTGGCCGCAATTCATGTCGTGTTGGCACAGCCCGGGGTCTGTTGAGTCTCTGGATGCTGTCTCTGGGGTATCCAATCTCATATATTGTACAATAATTTCGCGCTTTGTAATGCTTCTCTCAATAATAAAGAGTGGATAAATAGGTCAAAATAAATTCCTTCAAATTAACGAACAATTTTAATACCGTGGCCAACTTATATTTTTATATTTTAAAGCAATTTGAAATGCAGGTAAAATGAGGCCAAGTACGGGAGGTATTGCGTTTAGAGTTTAGGAACATACACCATCCATTCGACCAGAACTGGAAGGCTGTGATAATTTAAGAGTAATTTCGAACTTAGATAATCTATAAAAGTGTCTAACGAGTTTAACTTTCCAACTAGATATTGGACAAATTGATAAATGGGTATATTTTTCTATACAATGCAATTTTAATCAAAAGTAAAATTATGGAATTTAGTTCATAACAAGTAATGTACATGACATGAAGATATTTTTCGGGCGGTAATTCTGAGTATTGGGGCTGTGTTATGGTCTCGAAAATTCAGTTTTAAACGAAAAGTTCCGGAATTCGTTATCGTCTAATGAATCCACAAATTTTTGCAAATTTCTTCCTCTTTCATGCGGTTTATGGTCCATTGTTAAAATTATATGACATTTTATCACATTTATTTATACTAAGGTAATCAAATTTGTATTGAGAAATTTACTATGAATTGACCGGTCATCGGTTCACTGGTTTCAAGCGTGACAGCCGATCGACGGGTCTTACCTGGGATCAAATCTCATTTCGGGTACATTACTATAGATTTTTCTCTCGGTACATTAGATTCTTCTCCGGTACATTAGACTAGAGTCTGAATTATAGGTCGGATCTAACCGTCGGACGACGCGACGGTAGGATGTAAAAGTGACTGTACTGCACGCCTTTGCAAACCTCTTCAGGGATTACAGGCGTGACGTCACGTTATAACATACATTAGACGTGGCACTAGAGGAATCCATATTGGACGTAAAAATAGTTTCATATTTGAGCCCTTTATATACATTGCAAATACAAATGAACCAAAGTGAACTTCTTAATGAGCTAAATGACAAAATTAGTCTTTATGTTAGGCATTGTACAGAGTCGGTGAGCAGCGGCGAGGACGAGGCGCGCGCGGGCGGGCGCGGGGGGGGGGGGTGCGGGAGGGTCGTGTTTAGCCTGGTCGTGTTGCTTTCATTTCTATCTCATTGCCCCCAACGTGCTTCGACGACGTGTGACGTGACTGTGGTGCAGTCATTAAAATACCAATACGAATCTGTAAGAAAACAAAGTAATTAATTACTGTGGAATTCAGAGGGGATTAAGCTTTTACAAAAATCCGTTGACTGCAAACAAAATTGGACTCGTGCCAGTCTCCGCGCGGAGTTAAATGTCTACTATGTCCTTTATATCTGTTTATAGAAACACGCCTCAGCGGTGTAGAAGGAAAATTGTCATTATTCAACTCCTCAATTTGTTGAAGAGGATTTGTTTGTAATTTCTCAAGATCCCTCGATCAATTGTAATAATTATGGTTATGCTGCTTGGATCGCAATTTATTTGTATGATCGAAATAACACTTTTGGAACTTTTAATTCAGTTATTCCTGTATCTCCACGAACACTACTGCTACTGACGCTGACCCGACTTGGCTGGCAAGATAGGCTATTACTGGTATCTCATTGTGAAAAAAAGGATAATTTGAATATGAAACCATTTTCCTGGTAGGTCTTGGATTCATATCTCTGGATTGGGTACTATTCGATTTTTCTAATTAGATTTTCCACTAGCGGCTCGGAGTCTCGAGATATGCTCAGCATATTGCAACAGGCTCACCACCTATTTCATAGTAGGACGTAAACGTAACCGGTGAAACATGGGAGGGTTCTACACTCCTCTACCTACTCCTTCAGAGATACACGCGTGATGTTACGTGTGATGATGAACAGTACAAATGGAAACGTTTCACATGAAGTCCCGTGCGTTATGTAGTCGTACATAGACGTAACAGTTAGTTGACTGTAAGAGGCGTAATAATGATATATGGATGTATTTGTGGTATAATTTGGTGATCTTCAATCGTGACTAATATTGGCAGTGTATGAAAATCTTTTGTCTTCTAAGGAAAACATACCGTAACGAGTAGAAATAAAATACAATTTGAATTGGTTTGTGGTCTTATCGTACGTTAAGCTTTGTTAAATGTCTGTGCTCGAAACGACCTCACTGCCACCGCGCGGAAAGGCGACTTCGACGTTACTGTACAGACATTTAGTTCATTTTCCTTTATTGATAGAGATACAATAGGCTTATATGTGGTGGCGACAACTTCAGCTATCTTGACAATCGTGTAACATGGGCTTTATTGAAACTAACTTATTCCTTCGGCGTTGCTTGCGCTCGCACTTAAGATAAGACGGATGCATCATTAAAGTGACTCGGTAACAGTTTTGTGACGCAATTGCGGGATATTGCTGTTGATTATACTTTGTTAGTTTTAACCATATTGTATCAGACCATTGGAAGGCTAACAATTATACTCCTCGTGGTGCTTACCACCTCGCATAGACGGTCGCGGGTGAAGTGAGGAGCCAGCGGCGTGCGTGCGGCCGGGGCACGAGCGAGCGGGTCACGCTGGTGCCGTGCCACTCGTCTCACGCGCGGCACGCGGACGCACGTCGACGCGACGCCGCCGGCGACACGGTGGCGCACGGGATCGGGCGACCGCGTGCGCCACGTGCACACCGAGAGCAACTGTTCATATACAGATAGATCATTAGTACACACTTACGAAGTACTCCGAGCGTGGCCTCGAACCAACTTATCAAAGTGTTTAAAAGGGAAACTGTAAAAGGTACGTCGTACCACGCCGCGGCGGCGCACGAGCCTTATTACAAGGACGTGAGGTGGAAGGTGGGTTAGGCCCGGAGTGGCAGAGTGGTGAGTTTGGATTGCTTGCAATTATTTCCAGTTGTTTTTATTCTGCGCGATCAAAGCCGGGGCTCAAAAGGGGCTTGCGGGCGCTTCATTTAGAGTGTGGTGCAAGTTACGAACGTTCGCGTGTTGGCCACAGCTGTTTTAACATTTTGAAGTAACTTAAGTTTTTCAGTATGAAGATACCTATTGCTACAAAAACATAATTAGGAACTACATATTAGAGTAAGACAGTGGAAGTTAGTGTTTATTATGAGATCGATGTGTGTTTTATAATAATCGCTTGATAGGTTTCATGCAGTATTCGATTCCCCCCTGAAAACAGAACATAACGATGAATCTAGCTTGAGATCTGGAATACTATGTTCTTAATTTCCTAAGCGATCTATTTTTTGTGTGACAGAGCAGACCCACGCGTACAGGTAGCTGGACGGACGCGCAGCAGACGGCGGCCCGCGGCGGCGCGCTCGCCGTTCACCTTACGTCGGCCCACTTCCTGCCACAATGGTACACTTTTCTCTTCGTAATTTGCTTTTGCCCAGGGATACATAGTCTCGTTAATTTGAATTTCACTAAAAATGGTATCACCGACAGAGTGTAGGAGGAACCGGAGCAAAAAGCGAGAGATCGCGGCTGGGCGGTTTTGGAAATAATGCTCTAACCAACCGTGAAGCTGAAATACGCTTTTTATAAATACAGCTGGAAATTTACGTTCAGTGAATTATTTCGTTCGAGTTGTTTTGAGAGGGCCCTTTGATCCTGTCAATACAGAATGCGTTTTAGTCAAGAGAATAGTTTAATAGGTATTATACACTTCGCATTCATTGACCAATACATATAAATACGATTTTTAAAATAATTTAATAAGTATTGGTATTTCTTTTGTTCTTTAAATAGTTACAACCTTAAGTGTAGTGTGTACGAAGCGGGCATCCGATGTCGGTGGCAGAAACCGTAGGTCCGCTGGCGCGCTGGTGGGGCTGGGGGGCCCAGGCGACGGATGTCGGGAGGTCGCTTCTGTTCCGGACACTTGTGTGGTCGTCTGATTACATGGAGGTGATACGCTCAGGGTGCTCTTCTACGTTCATGCACCAGTACTTTGAAAGACCTCAGATAGAATATAAAGTTATTTTCAATGTCTGCGGGATATTTTAAGTTATTTTTAATATAGACTTGAGATTTAATATAGACTTGAGAGCTGTCCCGCATATGTGGTCCGCGCTGATCTGTTCTAAGAAGGCGCGCACTTAGCATCGGCCAGCGCCCGCTCGCTGGCCTCGTCTGTAACTTGAGCAGCTCGTACAAGCGAGGCCCGGTCTTGTTAGCGGACAGAAGCTAAAGCCACGAACATACATAAAAACTGATATATCTCAAATCGAATCCCAACTCACCCTGATCTTAAACTTCGAGGGGACGATTGTCGAGCGAATAACACCCCTATGTCCTTGCGTTAAGGGCGATGAAGAAGAATGTGTCATCAATACTCGTTTACTCGAGGGTACATTTTATTGAAGACGGAAATCGTTGGAATCGATTTTATAATTGGCTGACGATAGCGGAGAGATATTTCCGAGGGGTGAATTCCCTGGGCGTCTGTGAATAGACAGTAGTGAGGGGTCGCGAAAATTATGGATTCTTGTCTTTGCATAATTGTGAACTTACAAAATGCGCAGAAAATAAACATATATGTATATGTAAGAGCTTGTAAACACGATTTTATAGACATTCGTATTCTCACCTCCGCGTCACGCGATATTTACCACAATATTACGCGTAATTACAGGAATAGATTGAAACACATTTATTTTTGCCGAACGTAGAAATGGCCAAAAACCAGTGTTATCTACATGACTGTGTCACTTAACGCAATTACTTATTTTTAAGTATGCCTGTTTGAGCAGAGAAATGTTTACTGTTTTAATTTCATTTTGTTGCCCATCACGATTAACTTGCTGTTTCTGTTTGTCAAGGAGTTGTGTGACGGAGACAACATTCTGTTAACCCATGTACAGGCAGCATGGCCGACCACACCCTAACCCCTTTCATCCCCAGGGGAGCCTCGTGTTCAGCAGCAGACCAGTATCTAGGCCAGTAAGCGTTCCGGAGTACGGCGGGCCACGTATTGCTCCCTGGGTGTCCAAGTAGACACTACGAGAGGAAGTGAGCCTTTACGAATGGTTTTTCACATTGCAACACTATCGATATCTCTACTAAAAAGATATATTGCTGCAAACTTCAACCCTTATTATTGGGGCATTGGCGAGGCAACAATTTATCCTTTTTCTTATCTCCGGCGTAAAAAAGTTTATTATTTATAGTTCCAGCGCAGGTGGTCCGCGCGGCTGCTGCGGAGTTTCGCGAGAGTTTTTCACACCTTTTTGTAACTCCACAGTCCAAATGGGCCATTCATCCATCTACTGCAGCTTCCGAAATATTACATCAATGTCTCCTTGCACAAAGGGACTTTATAATTTACACTGTACTCTATACCATTACACAGCCGCGTCCACAGGCTGGGCGACGCCGGAGGAGTTGCTTCGAAGATCTTGTTCTGTTGCTGGAACCTGAGCATGTTGCAGTGAAACGGCGACTAAATCTTAAAAATTGCACAGATAATATGTTACTGAAAAACCTTGTGTCTTTCAATCATTTCGTCCTAAATAATTAATTTTAAATGTAAAAACGAGTTTTATGTACAGATTCGATTGACTTAATATGAAATATTACTTACCTAGACTTAATAAACTAGCCGTCAGTAGAGCGCGTAAATCAATCTGTTAAAGGGGTTTTGTTCAACAAGAAGCTCGTCTTTGAATCGATTTTAATAATTGGCTGACGATGGCGCTGAGGGGTACATCCGGAGGGTGGCGCGGAGCCCTTCGCTATTTTCCAGTAGAAATAACTAAGCGAAGGATAGAAATTCAGCAATACTCATTCGTCTTCGGCGATTGGTTCAAGCGTTCAATCTGCAATTTGCATATCAGTAAGTCAGTTATAGCGATCGAGTGCAAGATATATGTATCAGGAAGAGACGCGTGAAACTATCGTTCCTTGTGCTGCGTGGTGCGTAGCGGCGCCCGGAAAGTGTTTGAATTGTTGTGTGCATTTTGACTGTGTGATCAATTCCAGTTACAGTTTATTATCCCTTGCTGTTCAACGTACACAACTGATAGTTCTCCACAAATGAGGAACTATTACATTCCTCCCTCTCCGCGTCCGAGCGGCCCGCCTGCTGCTATCGTGCGATGATTGATGGCCGGCCGCTGGCGGGATCCTGCGCTGCGTTTGTCAAGTTGTATTTATATGAAGTTTCGCTACTTGATGACGTTCATACAGCTGAATTTATTTTTGTTACTTTATACTTTTAATGATTGTCCTATGCCCTTCCCGACAATTTCATAACTTTTTACGGTCACACAGACGATTTCGCACAGAGATAAGCTAACCTCGCGTATAAGCTCTACAAGTCTAATTAGATGTCAGGCTTGTTGAGGTCGTTCAGTGATCGGCGTGAATGATTTCATTTATCTACTCATATGCTATTATTTTCTATAATTAGTTTATATGTGATGCGTTAGTTACGCGCTATTCCTGCTAGTCCGACAGTAATACAACAGCGTGATGTGTTTGATTGAGGGTGATTTACTTGACAGGCGTTCTGCAGGAATGTAACGGGCACGAGAGTGGCTCGCGCGCCCTCGGACCCACGAGCCCCCGACCAGTGCTTGTTTTAGTATTCATACGGCGTGGCGTCCATTTTACGCTAAATAGAACGATGCTTCGTAACATTTTCTTTAACAGGGTCCTGCGAAAAACTGAGACGGCGGCTCGTATCGCCGTGATGGATGGCGTGTCGCACGCACGCGTCGCACGCACGCGTCGCACGCACGCGTCGCACGCACGCGTCGCACGCACGCGTCGCAGGCGGGACACATAGCTTAACGCGATGTACCTTCCTGCCGTCATTTTTATATAATAGTTATTATAATAATAAAATGTATTACGCCTTAAAACATAAAAAGAAAATAGCGTTCAACAAAATTACAAAAAAGACTAAATATCAATTATATTTATGTACAGACATATTTCTGTTTTGATGATTAATAATATTTTTAATTTTCATTACTTTCATTTTATGAATCACTTTTAGTGTTACAAATTGACAGATAAACAGGATGGGTGTCTTTACACTTGTATGTGCAAATAAACAGAATGCTGTTGCGATCAATGGATGGATGGATGGCATTGATTCGTTGTCGTGTTGAGTAACACGCAGTGCACGAACGACTATTAAATACACATATATATAGTAAGGACGTTTTGAAGACAAGTTACGTAGAGACACCTCTGCGGCGGGGCGCTCTGTGGCGGCTGGTCAAGCAGTAACGAGGGCGGCGTAAATGTATTATCGTTATCCCGACTCGTGGGCGCGCGACGTGTGATGTCCGACGGCACGTGACGCACGCGCCGCGCCCCGCGCGCGTCGCGCCGCACCGCGCGTGTGACGCGCTC
>DWEI01006504.1:0-10044 GCA_018245875.1 Mysoria ambigua | reverse complement strand
GTTCTTAGGTCAGATACTAGATGATGCCAGGGCTGGACACCTCCGAAACCGACGTCGCGCATGATCAAGACAGTGATGAATATAGAATAAATTCAAGTTCAAGTTGTAAGACACCATATTTAAATAAATGCCATTGGAATTTTCACATTAAATTTCACTTAAAATTTTCACTTAAGCACGGGTCTGTGGGGTTAGTGATCTTGCACTTGGTGTTTTTTGGTCATCCCGTGAGCTAACATGCATTTAAGAAACGTCAACGTTACATGTATGTAGTTATCTGTCGTGTCTTGTAAAACTAAATATTTGCAACGGTAGGGTCGTTGTGCAAACTTTGCTCCGCTATTGTGCTATTTATTGCTATTTATTAAGCACCAAAGTTACGTACGTCATTTATCATCGGAGTAAATTTTGTCACGGCGAATCCTTTATGGTTAATTAGTTTTGCAAACTCCTGAAACTATAATTAAGTAGTTTAATTTATGTGGCAATTACATTTTACATAATTTCCTTCATGTTGTAACTCTCAGTATATTTCTAACTACGGTTGTATTTTTATCATCAACATCAATATCATCACCGTCATTATCATTAATTGGTCATCACGGGTCTTTTTATCATAATGAATAGCGTTAAAACCAGAACGGTTTCATTTCTGTGAAATGGTACAAAGCTTAATTCGCACTTACATACGTATGAAAAAGTAACAATAAACGTTTGTTTTTTATAAGTAATATCTTTTGATGACTCTTTTGAAATTTGGACAGCAATTGTTTATTTAAAAATGAACAGCATTTTTATTATTACGTATTACGTCAATTAAATTAAAACGAAATAATAATGAAACGATAACAGTGATTGCAAACACAACGTCGGCCTAATTTTTAATATTTGTCATTTTATTTTTGAAATTTGTCAACAAATCCAAAAATACTTTATTGTCATATTATGATTACATGACATTTATCATTTAAATATGAAGTTTTGTTATAAGCTTGGCTGTGATTTGCAAGTACATACTTAAGTACATGATTATTTTTAGTCACGCGTCTTTCAAAATGTCAAAGTATCCATCGAGGCACGACCTTGTATGATAACTTTAGTCAATGTACAAGAATCGCAAAAAGACTGCCGGGACCGTAACAGGTGGAGTAAGGATGATCATTTCTTTGTTAATACGACTGCAGTACACGCATACCTTCACTCCAGAAAACTGACGGGGTAGACAAATGGCGCCGAGTAATTCTCTCTATACTTACAGATCCACCGTTCTTTCATCAGTTTCTACATGCAAGCATGTCGGCTTCGGTGGTTGACGCAATTAAAGTAATATGAAAAATCAAATATACACACGCGTGTGAGTTGTGGTTATGTACGTACACCGGCTACCTGTTGCAAGGCGGGTTATATGCGATGCCAATTAAGGCGACATCGCCGGTCACCCTCGCGAAATGACGCACCGCAAAAACACCATCGGCTGACGCGAAATCTCAACCGAATTACGGGCACAATTACAATTTTTTTGTCCCACATTTTGTCCTCCAATTTCATATTATGAATTGTACGGGAACGCATTTTGTTTTTAATGCACAATCATATTTGTTATTTACGTTGAGTTGATACGATATCGCTAGCAATTACCAAGTCTAAACTGGTGATTATAACTATAAATTTAATAGTGATATTAATAATAATTGTTACCTCAATTGAATGTTCAATCTTTCTTGCTTGAATGAATCTTTCTTGCGTGTCAGATAATAACACATTAAATCTATTAATTGTTTCACTAATGAGATTACCAGTTTAACAGCTTACAGAAACATATTTAAAATCTATCTACCTTTAAAATCGATCATCAGTCCCAATTTAGACTATGGATGTCCGGAAATAAACAAAGTCAATTACAATACAATACAATACAATATACTTTATTGCACACCATAAACAACAAAAACAGAAAAAAAAACAGATTAAATTAAAAAAAAATGGTTAAAAAAAGGAATACAATAAAAATATAACTTATACAATAAATACACAATTACAGAAAATAATAAAAAAAATAAAGGGTGTGCAATAGGCGGCCTTATCGCTCAATTATCAATATTCAAAGCCAATATTCTTTTAATTTAATAATGTGCATAGTAAGCAAAAGTCGAAAAAAATATATTTCTGCTCCAATTACAATTTACGAGTATATCTTGTTAATTGACGAAACTAATCTATTTTTCGTAAATTAATGATTTCGCGTAGTGAACAATATAAACACTCACCACGATCAAGAGAAAACTGTGGAGAAATTTAATTTATAATATATCTAAACAACAAGATTCTTAATCGAATGAAATATATGTAATTACATAAACATATCCTAGCAGTGGTCGGTACATTACAAATATAGATTATGTCACTATAAATAACAGCCGCGGGAGCTACCATTTACCTTTATTTAGACGCGACCATTAACGTTATTCAGAACACGTTTCTAGCGATCCTGTTCCATGCATCTGGACCCGTTCGTGAACCGTACGTACAAACCAATTAAAACAGGAAACAAGAACTGCTTTTTAATAAGCACTAAGGGCTTTAAACAAAAAGCGAGCACGAGCACGTAAGTATGTGCATACATTTCGTAGCGGAAGCTAATGTAAGCAAATAGCATTCGGTGTCGAGCTTTTAACTCGCCTCAAGCGGAGTGGAGTGAAGTGGGGAAAAAAAACACTTTTTCCAAGAAATCTCGAGACTTCCCCGCGACTGAGCTGTGCGCCGTTTTTAAAAAGTCCAGCTGAACACGAAAACAATTTTCTTTGCACGTTGCAAGTGTTTTTCTCGGTGTTTATGTTCGGGGTGAAACATTATCTTTTTAGGTCGGACCGATCAAAAGTTACGAGCCGATTGTGACTTCCCCTCGCTGAGTTATTTTTATGCACATATTAAGCGGAAATATTGGGATTTTTCCTTTTATGTCCGCAGTTAATTCTGCCCTGCGGCTACTTCACTCGTAAAACACATCGAAATGCTGATTACAATTTGTTTACCCGCTACAATGTTTCGCTGCTTTTCTGATCCCTTATATTTATCAATGACGCGACCAACACAGTATTTACGTTTAAAAATCGTTTCATTGTACTCGCTAGTTCACTTAGTGCGAATATTTTTCAATTTCGTATTGATTTTTTTTATCTTTATCTTTTTAACAACCTTTTTTATTGCAATAAAAGAAAGAGAATTAATTTATATATAACTAACTCACCCGCGTCGTTGGGCATAAAATGTACATACATATATGTATGCTATGTGTTACATAACAAAAATTTTGTTGCGAAAATTTAATTTATAAAACTGTAAACGAATTTTTTAACATAATTTTGCATATAAATTACGGTTTCTATCCTTCGAGATTTTTTCCCGTGAAAAAATTATTGTGCCTTATAAACATTCCAATTACAAAATGAAAATAGTCTAAAATCCTCCTCAGCCAGCAAACTACCTCCATGTTCACAGTGAAGCCAGAATTGTAGTTTAATGACAAAACGTAAAAGTCGCAGACAGTTTAATGTTATTTGCGCATTTATAACATTAATATTTTAGCAGCAGCGTAAGAACATTTCCATGTACTTTTATATCTCTAATCTACTCGTAGCTCTAATCATTATTTATTTCATTGCACTCAAAGTTATAAAGTTAAAATAAAACGAAATTGAAAACTCTTACAGACTATGCAATGATATATTTATTTATCATAAGAAATAATATTTTAGATTACGGCACAATTTTCTTATTGATATTACAGGGTTGTAATTTGTTTCAAACAAATTACTATTTACCAAAGTACGTACAAATATTGTCATGACTATTCAATTTTTTTAATTGTATTAATTTTTATGATTGGAGATAAATTATAACAAATTGTGTGTTGTACTTTTCATGTGACTATACCTATTTAACAGTGAATAATATTTAATATTAATAAGTACTTAGTAGATTCACGCACATAACATCAAGCCTGTAATCCCCGAAGTGGTAAGAGTAGTGTAGGACTCTTCTACGGTTCACCAGTTGCGTTTACGTTCCACTATGGAATATATGGTGAGAATATATGCATTATCACTAACAAAAATTCAATTATTTGAACCTAAGATCTCTCGTTCGGCTATCGTGCTTCCAACTAACTCTAGCAACGTGGCAATCAAATGCTTTGTAGATTTCGTATTATAGCCTGATGCTAGCTATTAAAAAAGCAAATTCTTAGTAAATACCCCTGAATAGTCCGCAATTGGTTTAAAAAATTTCAAATTTTGCATTAGGTTTATTTTAAGGGATAATTGTACAACAGAATCTATAGCAGATCATTCCAATTTGGGGAAAAGGCTAACTTCATGTGAATTAAGACCATTGAGAGTTGTACTATGTTACATGTTAACGTGTATTCAAAACACGTTTCTGATACCACAAACGCTACACTACAATAATATTGTATCGTTCGTACTGTATCTAACTGTAGTAGCAATTAGATATACTGATTTGCAACTGCCAACTCAAGCTACACACGTGCTAGTGGACACATGCAAATACAACACAGTACACGAACAACAACTAATTGATTTATGTAAGACCCGGCGTTATTAAGAACAACTTTATGATGCAAAATTGTGAATAGGAGGCCGGCGTGCTCGCAAAAAGGCGCTCTCGCTCGTCTTTTGTGGCGTCGTTATCACGTCGTCAATATTCGTCAAATTAACATTAATGCAGACGGGGTCGGCGACCGCGGCGGAGCGTGGGAGCGGCGCGGACGCTTTTTGCACTGCCCGCTCCGCTGCCCAGGTAGCCGCACCCGAAACACGCGTGCCCTGCACACCGCCCGCTAGTGTTTTCTTTTTGTTTAACGCGTGTGCTTACCGCGTGTGCCAGGATTGACGGATGTAGAAACGGCACGTCTTCGTCTGTAAAGTCGGAGGTATCGGGCACTTGTTGCTGTTTACCTGTACTGTATGATATCGGGTGACGGTAATATCACGCCTGTGTTCCCCGAAATGTTAGACAAGGAAGTACAGTACTCTCTCATGTTTCGCCAGTTGCATCTACATATATGTTGCACTATGGAATAGGTTGTGTGTATATTGCCTAATATCGGACATATACCCAGGCTTCGAGCCACTGGTAGAAAATCTACATTAGAAAGATTCAATAGTGCCCCACGCGAGGATTGAACTCGGGACTTCCTGATTGGCAGTGCGCTTGTCACCAACACGACCAACAGGGCAGTCGTGTACATCATATAAAAACGGATATTTTCGGTGCGTCGATTTGCAAATATGTTTTTTTTGTAATTAATAGTCGTACGTGCAGTTTTTCTATATTTCTACGTGTTGTATATTTGGCAATACTCGTTGAAATTTTCATATTTTTATTGAAACTTTTACAGAGTCGATTCATTAATAATATAAACTTAAAACATGTCCAAGTGCGACACATTTTATTTTAAATTATCACCAGAAGAACTTAAAAAACTATGTCGCGAAGTCTACTCGACGCGAAATACTTTTAAATTATTCATAATATATTTTTTTGTGACTCTGTTCTTGTGCGACTGATTATGTTCACGAGCACGGTTATGAATAATTCAAAGATCAGAGTTTTTTATATTTTTCAGAAAATAATAGTAAAAACGTAACTTCACGTCTGTCATTCCCGAATGGGTAGACAGTGGGATGCAGAACACTACCACGTTGCACCGATTACGGTTACGGCCCACTATGGAATGGATGGTGAAAATAATATTATTATATTAATATACTCTGCAATAACTCATACATCAAAATGCTTATTCACATTCATATATTCTTTTAATCTGTTTCAACAAATCAATTATTCTGTTTTAATTATCATTCAATTAATGACCTTTAATTCTATACTATTAATCCTCGGGCTAAAAATATACTCATCTAATCATATCATACTCAAATGACGTTCAAGATTTATAAATACGTAAATATTAAGTGCAAAAGCTCCTTTAGACATTCATTTCTATACAATTCAATGCATGATATATAATATGGTCAATTAATAAGCATAAGACATCATTTCTTAAATCAACACAATGAATGAAAAGGAAAAATTTATTAAACGTATTATTAACATGGTACTAACAGATATCTTACTTTGTATAAACTAAGAACCAAGATTTCATTTTTCTTCATAATAAATTCTGTCCTCTAATTATAAATTCTCTCCTCTAAATGGCTTAGAACGCTCATAAAATATTTATACTTATTGAGAAACAGGACTTTGTCATTAAAAGTTTCAATAGTGACGATATATATATCGTTAAATTATGTACCAATTTTAATTAAACAAATTTCGCGACCTCGCCGCGTTCAGCGGAAACACGTAATGAAAGACCGATGATATCGCATCTAGTCGCGCTATCCCCTAAAACGTAGGTAGCATAATGTATATAAGAATAAAATCTTTTTCCCCCCATTAAGAATATAATTATTGGGTACTTCACACTTTATTATATTTATTCCATTCACTCATAAAACCTAGTTGTCGATATCAATTGAATTTTAAATTAATATACGTACCATCATTATCTCATTAAATGCTTGCATGAAAATAAATAGTATTTGTTATTCGCTTTGTAAATGCTAAAGTGATATTCTGGGGTAGGAGCTCCCGGGAGCAATATTTTCAAGTTCCAGGCCGTTTCCTACTGTAATTTGTATCAAGGGGCAAGCGCTTTTATCAGTCAGCCTTTTTGCGTCAGTATTAAGAACAAAAAAATAATTAAGACGACTTAGTTTTTAATTCTGGATTTTAAAAAATTAAGACGACTTGGATTCTTTAGATGTTAGGACAAGTAACTGTCAAAGTAATACATAGAGAAACAGTATATATTTATATTATAATACCATCATACTTATATAAGATGTTTTGGGAGTAGTCACACACTGTTATATGATTTTAAGCTACGGAGAACCACGCTATGATAACTAGAATACCAATAAACCACATATAAACGCACATTTCTAAAAGCAAACATGTATAGTTCTTTATAAATTCAGATAAGAACAATATTTGCACTCATCAACTAAGAACGGGACACGTATGAGAAGGGAAAGCGAACACAGAACTTCCGGTTCACGGACTCGGCGATTAAGATCATGAACCACCGGACCAAGGGCGAGAACCAAAAAGTTACTATGCTGTGAATTTTAGTCCGTTCCACTCACTGCATTCAGTGAAACAAAGAAGGCTCTTGGAAGCAACTTTGACGTACTTCATTTGAGGTGTAACACTCAATTGCGACGCTATAATGCCGCCAGACACTTTTAGGTTCATTTCGCACCAGCGTAAAGTCGGAACGTAGCGTCAGTCTCACTTTAATTACTATTAATGGTTAATGGAAATAGAACTCAATGTACTTATTAGGGTCTATATTTTTTAACTAACGTGACAATTTGTGCCGCGGAGAACGCGGTGTCGCGTGGATTCTCGCTTCGGGCTCGGAACAAAATATAAAATTGTAATGTTATTATCTATATAAAAATTTTCATGTAAATGGTTATGTTATTCAATGCTAATAAAGTGAAAGTATATCTTGTGACGCTACATTACGACTCAGCACTAGTGGGAATCGAGCCTAACGCTGTATTGTAACCACTTTGTATGTTTCTTGTTGTGAATGCAAAGAAATACGCTGGCAAATAAATACTCGGCACAGTTGCGATCCAGCGGTTAGAATTCACTCGGGTGCAATCTTTCCTCGCTGGTGAACGATCGCCTCTCTGTTCTTCATCCCCTCCCACTCCACTTATACAAAACCAACCCCATCTATTTGTTACTTTAGAAGAGAAACGAGCAAAAGTATTCTCGTTAACTATCTTGAATTAGATTGAGAAGTCGTTGTTTTAAAATGTTTTGTTTAAAAGCTTGTTCGAGTTCATTTTGTGGAATTACTGAGATTAGGAATGGTTTGAACTCTGGAATGGAGATGAGTCTGATGTTAAGAGGTCTTAACTATTTAGCTTGTTCACTCTTGGACACAAACCTAAGAATGAGAAAAATTAAGATTATATACAGATAGCCACGCTGAACAGGTGCGTTTAGGCGAATTAATTCCCCTTAGAGAATATTACGAAAAATTATAAGATGTTTAGGGTTCCTTACGATATTAAACATTAATAATGTTGTAAGAAAAGAGTTGTACGCCAGGATTTAAATCCGAACTTACAGAACTTTAATTATTTATGTCCCTAGTATATGAAGAGAAATCTTTATACCCTAGTATGTTGACGTAGAAACTTTACAATGTCAGAACTTAACAGTCAATGAATTAGTGATATGATCGTGTTCGACCACCTTTGGAACATTAGTTTCTATAATTTGAGAAGCACACACATTACAGAACTTAATTTAAACACTGGCAAATATGTTCTAGGATCCAATCAGTTCATGTTATACATCTGATGTCTCTACTACCGCGTTTAGAAATGTCCTTAGCTGGAAGGTCTATCGCAATTTCGTCGAAATTGGGTTAGTTAGTGGTAAAGCATTTGACACATCGCTAGCGAGTTGGTGAATAACTAAACATAGCTATCGCGTTTTTTTTTTTTTGTAAGTCCCATACACATAACATAGTCCCATACACATTAAGAAAAAAGTGCTTTTTTGTTATATTATCAATAGAACTCTATCAGTGGAACTTAAATGGAACTAAGTGATGGTGAGAATCAATAAAATCGTATTATGTAAAGTTACATGAAAACAAACATATCAATACATTGAAAATAATTAGGTTTGAGTAAATTGTGCACGGTCAGAATCGACATCCTTGAAGGGTTAGGTGGACCGTGCACGATGGAATATGTGTTGAGCGTATAGCCATACACACCGGCCGTAAATTCAGGCTCCGACCCATTGATAAAAAATTTTACCAAAAAATTTCTAGCAATGGCAATATTCGACTGATTCATTGGTCGTGTTGGTTGCAAGTGTCACTACCGATCAGGAGGTTCCGGGATCGATTCCCGGGTGGGGCAATACTAAATTTTCCTAATTCAGATTTTTTAGTAGTGTTTCGGAGTTTGGATGTGTGCCCGGTGCGTGGCAATAGGTTCACCGCCTATTCCATAGTGGGACATAAACATAACTAGTGGTGTGTTCTGCATTCCACTGCCTACCTCTTCAGGTTTTATAGGCGTGAAGTTCCATAGAAAGTGACAAAACTATAAACATTTTATTACAAGCCGTAACAGCCGTTATTACGTGCTAGATTTCAGCCATCCATTCCACAGACATGGGCTTCATGTACTGAGATATAACTCTGACTTGAAATACTAGTTTTCTATTATTTTCTAATCAATGTCACTTGCGAAAACATTAAAGAAGAATAGTGTTAATACTTCACTATCATAGGGGACGTATAATTCCCCCACGGGTTGTGCTTATAATCCTTCGTATCAATCAAGAGAATAATGCTTCATAATGTCGTTTAAATCTTTTAGAACTGTCAACTCGTATTTGTCTAAGTGTAACCCCAAACGGTCAGAGATACCACCTGATGGTAAGTGGTCACCGTCGCCCATGGAGTGGTGCAACCCCAGACCTCTTGTCACTATTGATTCGTTGACATTTTCCATCGCTCTTGGTAGCTCGCCCGCCATAAAACAGTTCGGAGACGGCGACATCCCATCTAAGTAAAACGTAAGGAGCAAATCTAAACTGGCCTAATAAAGTTACATCTGTCACGTTAGCCTCGGGTTCCCGGGAAACCTTATTGGATGTTTCATATTATCTTCGTTCAAATAAGTAATTGTAACTTCAAAAACAAGTAAATTATCTTATTCCTTGTACATGTGTGAACTACATAAAATTTTACGTTGGATCTTTATATTAAAATTATGTAATGTAGCTTTACGCCTGTTATCCCCGAAGAGGTGGATAGTGGAGTGTAGTAAATTTCCACGATTCACCAGGTATATTTCAGTTCGACTACTAAGTATATCGTAAGCCTATTGGCTTAAAATAAGTAGTAAATTTCCACGA
>DWEI01006503.1:0-10044 GCA_018245875.1 Mysoria ambigua | reverse complement strand
TTAAAACTACGCATAGTTAAATATTACTTTACATTAACATGACAATAAAAAATTACACCTGATAAAGTATGGAGCGGTTTTATCTTTTTACTACAATACCGCAAATTTTCAAATACCCGTGGCTGAAAACGAACTAATTGCCTAATTTAAAAAAACTGGAGCAAGAACCTGAATATATTTTACAACACAATGCTAATGGTATGGCTTAGTGAGCCGTAATATAAAAGGTCGACAAATCTTTTTCTATATACTATTTGTTTTACAATTTCACACACCATGATTAATTGTGTTCGATTATTTTTATATGAATAATTCAAAAGTTATTACAAATTAATATCTGTAAAAATTTTAATTACGCATGGAAAGTAAGAATCTAATGTATAAGTATATAGACTCCTCTTCAAATAGTGGAACCCGGTCAAATATTCTTTGATATTAATTTCAAAACCGTTTAAATTTAGAAACTGAATAAATTACAATCGAATTGACCACTACATTAGGTACCACTGTTATCCACTGCTTTAGCACTAGCAATTCGAACTGCATATATGACGACAAACAGCCTGAACGCAATCAGAGTGATACCAATCAAGCGGACAGCGGGCAATCAAACAAGAGTAATTCGTAAATTAATTCGCTTTGTGAGCCAAAACAAGCGATCAAATCGGCGACGCCAGTGTCATCACAGACACCATAACTGTGTAACTCAATTCGGACGCCGCGCCGCCCCGCCCCCGCGCGGCCCGCGCCGGTACCGCGTCGCGGACAGGTGTCGCGCGTGACACTTGTATACATGTGTGTGCAGTTGATTGAGCTTGTTTTGTCTACACACTAGCTGCTATTTGATTACGCGATTGATATTTGTAACACGATCATTAATTTAATCTATCCTTTTAATTATTAATGTATTTTCTAATAGGCCGAGGAGAATTTTAGCGGTAGTCGCGGTACGCTATTTATGTCTACTATAACACGTGAATGTCATTTAGGTGCTAATAACTTATTTTACTTCGAGTTCGTATTCAACATTGTTGTATTAATTTCGTACGTTAAAGTAAAATTAATTGTATTAAAAAAAGACAACCCCACTGAGTTTCTTGTTAGTTCTTGTTAGTTGTGGGCGCGGTCCGAACTAACGTAAACTTAGCTATAATGACATTTATATGTGATTGCAAATCCTATATAAATAAATAATTTTTGACTTTGACTTTGACTAATAACCTATGTAGTATAATATACACCATTACCTCGCTTCCCCATTACTACTATGACACCTCTGAGCTAAATCTTCGGCTCTCCGTTTCCACAATAATGTCGAGCTCTCATTAAGTTACAGTACGAATTATTTGATACTAAATATAAGAAACACCTAACATCACACCCGTAATACACATACATAGACCAGGTACACATGCAACCTTGATGTCATTAATAGAAAAACAAAATTATATCAATCTAATACAGACCGAACTGAGATTGAAACCCAAAAACCTATCGACGAATTAACGTTGGCACCAACGAGACCAACGAGTCAGTAGCATCATGTCATATCAATATCATCATCAACTGATGGCTGTCCACTGCTGGACATAGTGGACATAGATCTCCTCTGCGGTCTTGTGCCCACTATCCCGACGCCCGGCTCGCCGGCCGACCTCACGCGCACGTCTCAACACGCGACGTAACGCGTGCGAGGCGGCGCCGGGCCGCGACCGCGCGGCGACGACATCGATCCCCGTCGCGCCGCAATGAGCTCCAATTATTCTAATGTGCACTAGGGTGGTGCGAGTTTGTGTAATTTTTCGCTTCTGTGGCATACGGACATTGTCTATTTTCCAGGTCGAAGCTGCGTATATGTCACGTTCCGTTCGTGGCAGGTGGGCATGTGAACTAGGCGGTCATGAACATTGAATAAACTGAATTAATAAATAAATAGATCTTCGCGTCCGGCTCTCATTAATACCACGGACGAGATACCTGAGTGACCTTAAAACATGTTATATCGTAAATAAAAACATGCGGCAATAGACTAACCACCTATTCCATAGCGGGACGTAAACCTAACCGGTGAATCGTGGAAATGTTTTACATTCCTCTGCCTGCCCCTTCGGGGATTAAAGGCGTGAAGTTACGTAAAAACACGCGGCGTTGTAGAGGAAATTTCTCTTAGAAGTAACACGTCAGGATCTAAAGGCAGGAATTAAGAAGAGAATCTTACTTTCTCCTGGCCACTTAAATTGACCCATGGGTACGCACAGCGATGTCTTCCGCTGACGAATAAAGCTTCGTGTTAACGCATGCTATATAATCATGTACCCTACAAAGGTGTCTGAACAGAAGAATTTTAGCTCCACGATCATTCACAAACAAGGAAAATTTTAACGCGTAGTCACGTACTATTCGTTTTCAACGAACATGAAATACTATTTACAAAATATACTTAATTTACTTACTCATCTACCTATTTCTTCGGGGATTACAAACGTGATGTCGCATTTAGCTTTTACTTAATTATTTATTAATATTAAAAATAATGAGTACGAGTCTGGATATGTGCCCGATGCATGGCAATAGGCTCACCACCTATTCCATAGTGGGACTGAAACGTAACTGGTGAAACATGGGAGTTGTTCTACATTCCTCTGCCTACCTCTTCGGGTATTACAGTGAAGTTACGTTACAAATTTTCCTCATACAATTATATGATTTCCTCATATATTATGTCGGGTCTTTTATGAGTGCTACATTAATGTTAGTGCATTTTCCTAATTTTATCCAACATCCTATTTGATCCGATTTGATTTGAGAATCGTAAATTTCTCTTTTACAGAAATCTTTACAGCGCACATTGTTATCGCATCCATCGAAGCATTTATGAGAAGCGAACGTCGCACTACACTATCAAATATATCAATGCACGTGTCGAAGCATAAAGTGTCTCGTGACGTCCAGGGGACGACGCGAGGCCGCGGCGGATCCGGAAGGGGACCTTTGATCGGCGTCGTCGGACGTATTAGTGGTGGCCTTCACCCGCACAGCAGACGATGGACTGCACTCCGCTTTTTGTATAAATAGTCAAAGTAGAGATTGAAAATTTAGAAACACATTTAAATTAAGTTGTTTGTATTAATTTATTTCATTTAATTATGATGATTTCATGTCGTGAAGTTTAGATAATCCGAAGTCGGATGCTGTAGTCTAGAAAATGAGCAACATTTATCGGATCATCATAATGCATTCACGCTAGGTCCCTTACAGAGCAGACATAAAGGACTGAGCGCACCATTATCTGTATCATTACAGACCTAATGTGAATTTTCAAAAACAATTTGTCTGTAGGTACATGAATCCTTTTTCATACATAACTATAATATGAATATTTAACCCGAATAGTAACAGTAAACTAGATATTTTTGACGTGAAAAATATATGTATTATAAATTTTCGAAACTCATTCTGTTTCTGATCGTAAAAATCTCACGTGTACTCAGTTCCTGGTAAATTGGAAATCCCACCGGAGCCCGGCTGTCTGCGCCCCGTGCCGGCAGCCCGGCGGAGCGCGGGGAGCGCGGGGGGCGCGGGGAGCGCGGGGGGCGCGGGGGGCGCGGGGAGCGCGGGGGGCGCGGGGGGCGCGGGGAGCGCGGGTAGCGCGGGGGGAGCGCGGTCAGTACTAATGCAACTCCCGATTCTGTTCCTGTCCGGTGATGAGTTATGGCGTTATGGTGGCAGTCTTCCTCTGTACCGAATAGATTGAATGCGCGACGAGACGAAGCACGTCGGTACAAGAACCTATGTATTTCACACTTGGTGTTCTGTGCCGCTCTGCCCACTTACATAATTTTGTACATATAGAAAATCATTTAATGACGCTAATGACTACAGCGTAGTACAATAAAAATTAACATATATTCTGCTAATCCTTTTAGTGTTAAAATATAGTTTTTAATATAAAAGTTAACTACTCTCTCATTTCAATACAATAGTATTATTCTTTTTTTTATAATAAGGAAGTATAGGACGGGCATGCAGTCCACCTGATGGTAGATTGCATGCCCGTCTACCGTCACTGATCTGGAATGCCTCGAAAAAGTATGTGTCCCTTACCACACCCTTCAAACCGGAACACAGCAGCGCTTAACGCTGCTGTTATAAAGCAGAAATAGGTGTGGCGGTGGTGCCGTCGGAGTCGAACTACAGAGGGTTCTACCACCAATGAACCAGGCTTATATATTAAGTCTGGTTCCTGGGGATAGACAAACAATACTGAATGGTACCGAGCATGTATTACTGGACATGTTGCGTACTTTATATAATATACTTCGGTACAGCGAGAAAACAGCCAGATATAGCCCGAGTGCAACAAAAGATGTCGGCAAATGCACGCGATTGCAACTGGCGCGTCACTGCAGTGCGGCAGAACGCACTGCGTGACTCGCTACGGCGGAACTGCATTTGGAACAGGAACATTGTGCTCTATTGTTCTCTACATGCAACTAATGTTATTTAAAACTTCACAACATGTTCATACTACGATATGCGATTACATAGTAGGATTTAAACGTAACCGGTGAATCGTGGAAATGTTCTGCACTCCTCTGCCTACCCCTTCGGGGATTACAGGCGTGAAGTTACGTTACGATATGCGATCATTATCTTACAATTAACTTTGCAATTTAGTACTATGTATATTGCTACACGTTAACGATTACGTAAATACTATTTTACTAAACTTTTGTGATTATATGCTGTATTCGTTTTCCTGTGGGTTTAAGAAATATTTTAATAGTACATCTTATCTACATATATCTTTAAGATGAAGTACCACTTTAGTGATGTACTGTTTTATTTGATTTTTATTTAAATTTATTTAAAGACCAACTATCAACAACTGTATAATGATTCCATATTAATTATAAACGTAGTAAAACATTTCTAGTACTAGTTTAGTAAATGTTAACAAGTCAACAATATTTCATAGAGTTTCTCAGATAAAATGATTGGTATATCGAATAAAACACATGTTTCCTTCTTATTGAAATGTCTAAGCTTTTTCACGTGCATAAAATGCAGAACCTCTGTATGTATCCTGACTCCGCCCGGACGTAGATCACTCTGCCTCGAGACTCTACATCGTAGAGCAGGAAAGCTGACTAAAAATATCCCTTAACAATCCTTATTTTTATCTACTGGTCTAGTGAACGTTCGCCACGCTGTTCCAGTATCGGTTGGCGGACTTCACTTCACATAAAAACCCAAAAGATAAGAAAAGATCTTAAAAGATAACCAATTTTTCTCAGTGTACTTAAACTATAAAATTAAGTATCACAGTAATAAAACAAGCTCTATGAACTTATTTATCGCTTAGCGTATCCATCCAAAGTGAAACAGGCGCGCTAGTGGAGAGCGGGCAACTGGTAAGTATGAAAAGCGCAGCCCGGAAACGCGAGCTGGTTATGCTTCATCGGCCACATTTAATTAGCTCATTAGCGAGATGGTACTCGAGGGCGGAGAGGGAGATCTTATCCCGGGAAATGTACAGGTAATTCTAGAAAACAAACAGTCATAAAAAGTTGTTAGGTGGACCGGTTATATTTGCGGCGGCTTTTTAGCTCCATAAAATATTAAAACAAAATGGAAATATTTCAACTGGACTGACGATGTATGCAAAGTGACTGGCAGCGGTTGCATACAGGGTGAAAAGATCGGAATACTTGGCTTGTTATTGGAGAGTTCTACGCCCAGCAGTGGATTAAGAAAAACTGACGATAATTATAAAAAAAATGTTATACTAATGTTTTCAAATGAGTCACAAATGTAAAAAAATCTGCTATTGTCGAGTACGCAGGTTGAACATGGACTGATGCACAAAATACCTTTAGAATATTATCGAAAATTTTGAACAAATCTCTCATGATATTTTCTCAGTTAAAAAAGGTGTGCACTTGAAATCTAACCAACGAATGCCTGAACGGAAAATGAAAATCAAAGCCCGCGAGGCTATCACTGCCTCTATACATGCACTGTACATAGACACATGACGCGGTTCCAGCGTCATTCGGAAGCAGCCGTGAAGCGACAGTATTAAACACGTTTAAAATTTCAAAACTATTCAGCGCGGGGAGTTGAGGAACGCTCCCGTGGACGGGGTGCGATCGAAGCGGCTCCGCGCGCCAGACACTACCTGTTTCGGATGCACTTTGTACCTACTAGAAGTACTCTCATTTATACCGAGTGCGTTTGCACCTCTACATCGCATAACATCCCGGTACTATTGTTTAAAACTGTTTTTTTTTCGTCATTTATTGCGTTTTAATAAACCACTTAAAAGAGTAGAATACGGTACATGGATGATGTGCAATTGTGCACGGAGATTTATAAGGTTCCTGTAAATATAAAATTTTAACTTTCTGACTACCCCTTTGGTGGTGTTGGTTGCAAGTGCGACTGTCGATCTGGAGGTCCAGGGTTCGAATCCCGAGTCGAATACTACAAAATTTTCTAATTTAATCGCTCGGAGTCTGGATATGTGCCCGATGCATGGCAATAGGGTCACCACCTATTCCATAGTGTGACGGAAACGTAACCGATGAGTCGTGAGAATATTCTGCATTCCTCTGCCTACCCCTTCGGGGATTACAGGCGTGAAGATACGTTTTAAAATTTTTAAATAACGTCTGTTCAAACAGAATTTCATTACTATTTTAACAAATATTGAAAATTTTGCATGAAAACGCCTATACGTATATCACGAGATACATTTTTTAAATACATTTTTATAAACTAGCTATTAGTACTTCGGGAATTTTGCTAAAATGTTAGAAGTTAAAAAATTAGGCAACTCAATGCAAACTTCAAAGTTTTTCCTTCGCCGACTGCACTCTGTGGCTCAAAAGTACCTATTAATTCAAAATGATGCAAAACCGAAACCCTTATAGTACCAGGAACAAAGCCATTATTACGCAGAGTGTCGCCTGTAAAAGGAAGCTGTTCGATCCGTCTGCCTCGCCAGCGGAGCCATGCGCTGTCCGCAGACAGGACACAGACAGACAGAGTGGGGTAGGTCCATGTTGAATTTTAGATTTAAATTTAACGAAGTCTCGACTGCTTACTTGAATATTGCTTTTGAATTTAAATTTCGAACTTTTTTTTAAAACGCATAATTATTGCTGTGATAGTTACAATACGATAATATATTTGTGCATAGAAACGTCAGACTATTTTTGGTGAAACAATAGGTTACATTCCACCATTTGATAATATATGAGAAGACGATACAAATATGACAATGGACAATCATACAAAAGGTGACCTTACATATAACAACTAGTTGCAGTTTCAAAAAACGAACTTCATAAACACAGACACGTGGAAGCAAGCAGCACAGATGGCGCTGTATCCGCGCAGTATAGCTACGTCGCCCGGCGTGCCGCGCAGACGGATCGAAACTCGCAGACACGGGCACAACGTAATAATGGCCGTTACCAACCGACTATTGATTGCGCCTTTACTCACAATGTCTAAAAATAGCCAACTTTCCTCTTACCATTTATTAGTACAAGGCCAATAATAATAACCACAAACCTATTAATCCTAAGAAAATCTAAATATCGTTTTTGTGCTCTTGAAACTTTTAAACACCAATGGAATTTAAATATTAGGAATTCGGATAAGGTGGAAACAAAATCAAAATAAGAATTTTATTTATGTCTGTTGAGGGTAGTTTTAGATTTTCATATATAGTTAGAGGTGAGTGCTAGAGATTCAAACCAGAGTGTCCCGAAATAAGAGCCATTATTCTAATCCACTATATATCACCATCACTGTTATTTTACAGATCTAAAACTATATATTTCTAAATCATAGTATCTCATTTCATAACATCCTCGTTTCAACTGCAGTATATTCATTACCTTAACTCGCTGATTTAGCGCGGTTTGTTAGATTCATAAAGTTTTCTTATTAAAACCGTAATATAGTTTCCGAAAATCATTATTGCATTGGATACACACACACACACACACACACGCACGCAAACACGACCACATACGAACTCACGGATGCAGAGCATACAAAGGGTTACTAAGTACTCGACAATCTATAGAAAGCCCGAGTCGTATATTTCACTGGTAACTACTCTATTGAATCAGACTACCATATACCGATTAAATATCCACTTTATGTTCTTACACGCAAGGTCTATAACCTTTTGTTTGTATTTAAAACATTTGAACGTGCATGGGGTAGATGAGTGAAAAATTAGTGAAGGGTAGTCATCCGGATCATAATTTGGAAATGAAAATGCTGATTTGTTATACGCGACTAGTTCATGCTCGTGACTTTGCCCATTCACTTTTCAATTTTCTTTTAAATACTTAATACATTGACTAACAAAGCATTTATAAAATATAATCTTTTTGACTGACATATGAACCACTGTATTACCTGGCCGTTGGTGCTGATAGACATAAACAATTTAGGGTAATCAAGGGTAAATCGTAAGATGAAACTATCTTAAGCCAATTAAATCCAACGAACGGAAAGTCCAAAACAAACTACCCAATCTGATAACACTATAAGCTAGAAATACTCGTATAACCGGACATCGAAAGTAGTGTTTTCACGAAATTAAATCACGGTGCCCATTGGAAGAGGCCCATATACGTGGTGTGACAGTCGTAGCACGAGCCGCACAGCGCGCAGCCGAAGTCCCACCAACAAAACAAAACGCACACGATCCGGCCGCGGCAGCGCGCGAGTGGAACAAGAAACAAAAAACGGTCAAGAGGCACCGGCGCCCCCAATTAGTGTTCCGCAGGCGGCATTCATGATATTTTTGTGCTACACGAATCCAATTACATTCGTCATAGCACCGTTGATTATTCGCTTGTTCTATATATGTTTCAATTAGAAGCCTCATTAGGGTAGGCCTTTGTGCGTTGGTTAAATGATGATGATAATGAAGGAATATAAAAGGATGATGTAAGGCCATTGCTGTGTACACCCTATACAAATTATTGTATATACTTGTATATACCAAAGACATTTAATATGTAATCATTTGTCTTTTTTCAATATCCCACCAACGAATAACACCATATTTTAAGTGACAATGTACAGTATGGAACACTAGTATTTCAACACGTGGAATCCATTTCAATATTTCCTTACATGTACTTATTTTAATTCAATTATTTATTTATACTGTATAGGAGGCCATTAAATGTTATTCGCATTAGATAATATAGAGTTACTCTATGTCAAAAAGAATGTTCCCGCAAAATCAGTTTATATACAAAGGAATCACAATAATAATTTTAAAGCCAACCAATTCGAGTTGTCTTAGAAAATAAATGTGTTAGATAGACAAAGTGCACTTTCGGCAATGTCCATAGGGAACTCTAAAGCCACCAAAACACACACGCGAAGTGCAGAGGCAGGGCACGTGAGCAACTAGCTGGTGGATTTGTTTTCTTTGGGGAGCTATAATTTGGCTGCAAGCCCACTGACGTGGTGCCTCAACCCTTATATTGCTATCGGAAAAAACTTTGATTACCACATCCATCGCTACTATACACCGCACAAACTACATAATCTCTAACAAAACGAGCAATGGACAATGCATGGACACGTTTGATAAAGTTCAGCGTGTTCGTAATAGAAGCTTCCGTCTCGTCGCCAGACCTACCCCAAGGCGAGCGGCGTTGTGCGCACCCCAGTGCATGCCTACAGCGGGGGCTAGTGTTGAGAGCAAGCACTAACGGTCGTTCGATCGTCGATGTGATTGATATGAAAAGTTCAATGTGTTCGCCGTCTTGATGGTAATTTTATTTTAACGGAAATCGTCATGAATTGAATTGAAATTGTATTTAAGTGTATCGAAGGTATCATTTGTATAGGAAATATATAAAATATATATGTAATATGATATTCATGAAGCATTAGTTAAAAGGAATTTATCACAACACTGAGCTGTTGTGATAAATACTACCTAACTTCACGCCTGTAATCCCCGAAGGGGTAGACAGAGGAATGCAGAACATTCCC
>DWEI01006502.1:0-10045 GCA_018245875.1 Mysoria ambigua | reverse complement strand
GTTTACAATAAATACCATAGTCTAATGTAAAATCCTTCATAACGCGTGTTCTACTGTGAACCAATGAACGAATGAATAAAAAAAAAATACTCCTCGCTCAATTCTAACAACACGATTCAGAGACCGATCGGAATAAAAGAATAAAATAATCACATGATATACAAAACATTGTAATGACAATTAAAAAAAACGCTCGTCTTGATCATATTTGTTTTAAACTACAAGAGGCAATTTGAAAAAGTATATGAATGCAAAATACATTAAAGCTTAGAATAATGTACAAGAGCAGCAGCTGTCAATTGGCGACGTGACGCGCGCGACGCGGGCGGACGTCGAACGTTCCGGAACAGCGCGCGACGCTGGACTGTTCCGAACCCGTGCCCCGCTCCGATATATCACACGACGACGATTATAATATACATATTGACATACGACACACGTCGTAACATATTGCACGTAAAGCTAACACGATTACGTGGGAGAGCTGTTGTCGGTACAAACTACAACGAAACAGTAATATCAACATTACACAACGAGTAATGATGAATTATATCCCACTATTCACAAACATTCCCCAAATTTTGGGTCGTTAATAACTATCCCATACAACGTTCGATAGGAAATATTAAATTTAATTCGTAAAACTTTCAAACTTATCACACATATACGTGATGTTGTGTATCGAAGCTGTTCACCCGCCAATCGCCTTTACTTCACGCCACATAAAGCAGTGATACTATTGTGCGAACATTACACGTAAACATATACAAAGACAAGGTCAATGGAACGTTTGTTTCATCGTAGCCCGACGCCAGTAGTTGCAGCAAGAACATGTCATGGGCTCACGTGGACCGCGGACAGAACGTGTCCACTGAACCGGCCCGTTGGTCGCGGCGGTAGGCGGCGCGGCGCGACGGCCACAGCGCCATCCCCCGTCACTTTTCGTTTGAAAAACCAAAGTATACAAAGACGGGCGTTTTAAGTTGAAAAACGCCGTGAAGTATAAGTTCAGGCCGGCATCCCAGTCTTAACTCGCAGCTTCCACGCTAACGCCCCGGTATTGGTCTGTTCCCAGCGCGTCGTAATTTCAAATACTGTTAATAAATCTGTTTCCTCCAATCTAATTTGTCTCTACAATTACCCTACAATGGAAATGTAATTTATTCATAGAAACTAATTACAGACTATTGAAGTTAACGTAGGTCCTACCGGTACGAGTAATGGTAGAAATAGAACGACGAAAAGAATTTCTTGCGCCTTTTTATCGAATCGACCAGTTGAGACCATAACAGATTTAGTCACCAATACTACCGCCATTTATCCTCCTGTAACAATAAAATAATATTTTAAAAATGTATATAATATAGTAAAAAATAATAATATAACTTTTTAAATTGTGTTTATAAGGAAATGTTGTTTACTTAGCAAATTCATTTACCTGTCAGCTGCCATCAAAGCCTGGTGAGCGTCGCGCTGCGCGGACACTTGCACGATCTCCGCGACCGCCGCCGCCTGCTGCTCCGCTGCAACCGGGTTGTTATCGTACATTACACATCACACACGTAACCCAACTTATAGCTGTAAAAGGCATTACGTGTATATTAATTTAATGTTACACAATATAAGCGAGTGCGAAACGTACAAACCTGTTTTGTTAAGTAATTGTAAGCGGAGGGCCAGACAAGGATTGGTATGAGATGTGGCGATTGCGTTGAGAAATATGCAGATACCAAGGACGGCGCGGGTGGTAGTAAACATGTGATGTACCGGAGAGGGGCCTGCTGAGGCGGCGGCGGAGGCGCGCGAGGCGGCGCGCGGCGGGCTCGTCGGGCGGCTCGTCGCGCGCGCGCCGCTGCGCCACCAGCCGCGCCCAGCGCGCCTCGAACCACAGCTGCATGGCGTCGCGCTCCTCCGCGTCCCCCCCGCCGCACACTACCGCCGCCACCCCCACGCGCACGTTCATGGATCAGCGGTAATACAGTCAGCATCCGATGTGTTCGTTGTTACGAAATATTGTCGACGAGCCTTTTCATTGCAGGTATTTTATTTTATTAAATTCTGATTCAATTTTTTGTTTATTATTATGGTAGGTAAAATTTTATCTGTAATTTACTTTTTATAGATCATTACAATTACTCACAAATTTAACTTATTCATACATCTATAAATCTGAAATATTATTATTAATGCCGACTGTACAACCTAACGATTGAAATGAAAATGTAAAATTAGGAACAATAAAATTAAAATGTTTTAATAAGAAAAGTATCAAAAATACATATATTGGCCAGAATACCTAAGGTTTTAAGCAAAAGTAAAATTTCAGATACACAATTGGCAATTATTGTGACTTTATAATTCCTAATCATTGTATTATGTGTGTCATCTTTCATTATAACAAAAACTATTTCCGAGCACCTTTTGATTAATCTCTTACTTACTCAGATTCCTCTTCTAACGATTTCCTATTGATAAAGGGCAGGTTGCTCGGTACATTGTCCAAGCTGAACTCTTCTTCATCACCTTCACCGGGACTTTGGATTTTGACCACTTCCTCTAAAAACTTGATAGAATGTGTCCGAATACCTTCATTATCATTGTCTACCATGTTTAATACTAGAAGCTGTAATGAAAAATTTATTTATAAAGTTTCAATTCTTCACTGTATGTTGCAGTATGAGTTATATATATATATTCACTAAAAATTGTGTTTGTATGGAAATTGCAATCAACATCGTTCAGGTAAATACTTGAATGCAGTTATTTATCTCGTAATTCTATAAGACTCTATTAATTTGCTACTTCGACTAACTCTCCCTATCTTGTACTCGAATTGGAAAAATCTAAATACCTTTAACTTTGTAAGGTGCTCCCACACAAACTGCATATCAGTGAAACTGGCAGTGCCCTTGCATATCCACTGCAGAGCGCTCTGGTACACAATGCTGGCGGCCTGGATTGCTCGTTTCTGAACGGCTATCACAGTATCCATGACCAGTAGTTGCAACTGGCTTACCACTTTGGGCAAATGCTCACTATGGTCTTTGCTAAAATCAATAATAATGATTTTTCATTTGTGATTCATTATACATTTACTTGAAAATCAGTATTTCATAATGTATATCTTGACAAAAAATTTTGCCAAACATATTTAAATGATAAGTATAATAGTGAACTACAGTAAATCCCTTTAGTATAGCAGAGACTGAGAGAAGTTTGCATGTGTGACTGCCGAGTGTGAGATCTTGAGTTTGATCACTAGGATGTGAAAATGGTCTGGCTAGGTTTGTACCCGGTTACGGCAGTGTGTTATAGCAATGGGCTCATTGCCTGAACTGCTTGCTTGAACTGATGAAATATGGGAGAGCTACACGAGCAGTGATAGCCTAGTGCTTTGAAATTTGATCTATCACTCTGGGACACCGGGCTCAAACATATATACAACTGGTAAAGTTTTTTGCAATGTACAAAGGCTGTTCAATGTTATGTTCGTACATATGGATAAAAATGAGACCTTCATACACCATCTCATTCATATTAAAATCCAATCCATGGATATTAAAATCCAATGTTCTGCAACTTTATTTACTATTAGTAAGTGATTTTTCCAATTTTGTTTGCAAAAATTCGAAAAATCATTCAGCAGTTTCTAAATAACAGACCGCCTCATTGGTCAAGCTGATGCGAGTGCAGTCACTGATTGTGAAGGGGTTCGAATCCCTATTAAGGCACTATTGGACTTTTCTAACTTATAATTTCTAGATATGTTTAATAGTGGTTCGGAATTTTAAGTTGTGCCTGATTCGTGGCATTAAGCTCACCAATTATACCACGATGGGACATAAATGTAACTGGTGAGACATAGGAGTGTACTACTCTTTTCCCTTCCTTTTCAGACATTATAGGTGTGATGTTATGTTTCTTAATTTAGATCAGTCCTACATCCCAGACAAATATCTGGTTTATTGGAAATCCCAGAAATTCAGATGTGTAGGTTATGTTCTGTATTATAACTTCTGATGATTTCACCAATCTCACCTTATATCTTCTACAAACGCTATCACCTGCTTTTTCACATCAGTGGACTTATCGCTAACGTGTCTCATAATGTTTTCCATGTATACAGGTATCATTTGTGGGACCTGATGCAAGAGGATTTCTATAATTTTCCTCAACAAATCCGCCCTCCTCTTCCCCTCTACCATTCCTGCCTCGTTTATCCATTGAATAAGCTGAAAATGAAACGGTTAACAAATAAAAAACATTTGATTTGTAACAGCACTTATATTATTTTACAACAATTACAAATAACGCGACCCTACGAACCTGATTTTGAGTGGCGACGTTCTGAGTTGGTGAGTTTTTGCTCGACATTATTGCTTATTGAAAATTTTATAATACGTTTTTTTATTACAAACTGTTTATTCGTAAATAAAACTCATCATATTATAATAACAGAACCTCATAATTATATCGCCTTGTATTCCGCGACGTTTCACGAATGATACTGATAAAGATAAAATCCTACGTAATGTATGTAATGAATTAAGCTATACTACCATTTCCATTTAGACGCATAATATTATAACCCATTTCCATTTAGACGCATAATAAGACAATGACATCTATCAGTTGTATCTTTTTCTACGTTGGATTCAAGGCTGTTGGCTAAATAATGTTATGAGAAAATAAATAAATAAATAACAGTTGTTATAATAACAACATAAAATAGCGAAAACAGACATAAAAAATCAAATAAAGCCTTTATAATAATTCCTTCACAAAAAGCCTTGTATAAGGCTTAATATGGTATGGTAAATATAATATGGTGGCATTTATTCCTTTTTTAATGTTTCAGTACTATAAACAAACAAAAGACAAACTCAACTGAACTACCAGTATTTTATTGTGTACCAAAGAAATTAACAGTATTTTATTGTTATTATATCTAACATCATGTTGCTTCATCTCTCAATAATCTGTGAATTTTTAAAACGATTTATAACATAGTATTCCAATATTGCACTGCGTGGTACTAACTTATAAAACCGTAGGATTTTCGACTGTCTATATCATCATTTTCCCTT
Source organism: Mysoria ambigua (assembly GCA_018245875.1). Lineage (NCBI taxonomy): Eukaryota > Metazoa > Arthropoda > Insecta > Lepidoptera > Hesperiidae > Mysoria > Mysoria ambigua. The sequence continues at coordinate 4,958 of DWEI01006502.1, read as the reverse complement.
TTTCAGCCTATTCCACAGGAATTGCAAGTCGCTACAGTACGTTTAGATATGATTTGGTCGGGATCGAGATCTGACTCGTGTGAAACGTAAATAGTGTACCAGTGTACCAGTAAAATTTTATATCCATAATAATTACATCTTTCCTTTTCTTAGAAAAGGAATAGGGCTTAGATAGCGAATAGCTTTTCTTAGCAACAAAAGTAAACAAACTGTATTATTAACATAGAATTTATTATTAACTTGTCTTCGATGTTTATAAATGTCTAATAAAAATATTACTTTTATACAAATGATGGCGGTTGTTCATTGTTGTAAAGTGTTTGCATTTCATAAACACGTGGTTTGTTGGCCTCTTCTTCGATTTCCAAAAACGTACTCCGCACAACGATTATACAGTAAAACAGTATAACTGAAAATTAAAAAATAAAAATTTGGCGGGTAATTTGTAATGATCTTGACACATACATGAGATATTATTAAATAGTTTTGATAATACAATAGAGCGGGTGACATTTGGAAAACAAATCTTGAAAAGCGAATCTTAAAGAACTAATTTTAAGAATACAAGTATCACATAGCTTTATCGAAATAAGTGTCCTACTCATAAGATACTCCAAAATGGAATGTACAACTAGGTAATTGTTTCTTACATTTAATTATAACGATTGCTTTATCATCAGCCTAATGTAGTCCATTGTTAGACACAGGTCTCCTTTAAAGGATTATGCATATAATACCTGGGCATGTGGAATTTCATAGTGTCCACAAACCAAAAATATTTCTTTAAAGCATTGCTGCATCTGTCATTGCATTTGCGTCCCATCTACTAATGCTCAGAAGCATGTACAATATAAAGCACTCACTACACCATTTCAGCAACGTCAAAGTTGCTATAAAGTTGAGATACACAGTCACCAGGACCACATTCAGTAGAGCCAGGCCGAGGAGAACCAGCGCCGTGTAGTAATACAGTTTCATGTATTTGATCACGTTCTGCGAAAAAAAAGAAAAGGAAAAAATATAATAAAACAATGTAAAAATAAAAAATAATGCATAACACGAAATAAAATATACAAAAATAAGGGAGCGTTCAAGCACTTATTTTACGTAATGAAATTTTTGAAGATCTTTGACCCTCCGTCGCCGCATGTAACGCAGCGTAACACGCAAATGACAATTTTTATTTAAAAGTCCCAAATAAGTTAAGTAAAATATCGGCTAGTTCCTAAAATACCTTTGTTTGCAGAAAAAATAAATGAACAAGATGTTTCTAAGTTGCAAAAAATAATATTAATAATAACAAATGCGATTGGATCATTCCATCACCTTGTGAACGCCGACCACCAACAGCAGACTGATGACGAAGTAGTACAAGAATATGAGCATGGAGTACGCGTGCGATATGTACAGGGCCATGGCGACGGTCGCGGTCTCCTCCGCCGTGTGGCTCAGCGCGGCGCCCGTGCCGTTCGCCTTGACGAACGTCACCACTCTGTACAGGGAGAACGAGACGGCCGACAGCGACAGCGTCGCGCTGAGCTGCAATCGTGAAGAGGACGAGGGATGTTTGGATCGTAGGAATTAAAAAAAAAGTTGTGCGCGTTTGAAAGAATTCAAAAGTTGCGAACTGCTTGCAAGATAAGACGTCGGTTGTGGTATAGAGATATTTATAAAGACGTGCTTTTACCGGATGGGAGTCGGACCCAAAACTGTTGGCTTAGAGGGCTGCGTGGTGATTCACTGTAACAACAGTTCAATCGATACTGCAGGGAAACGTTACGAAAACCGTAACATATTAAATATTTCGAAATATCTAATTAGATTAGAGCAAAATTTTAAAGAGCGCTTTAGCTGCTATTTCTATTAGATTGATAAATAATTTCAACATTTGTACAATACAAAGATATTCGGATATATTATACAAAGATATTGCAGTTTTCCGATTAATTGATTCTGTTCTGAGCATGTTTTAATATATGACCTTATAGCTAGCAACAAGCACTTATTTCTTATGGCAACACATTTAAATTATCTCGGCACACATATACTTTTAATAATCAAACACAAGTTTGATTGAAACGAAAGATTATATTGAAACGAACTAAAGAACAGTCGCTAGTTGAAAATTTCTCAATTTAATGCACTCACCATAGATGCATATCCGATTATTAGTGAGCCCGTTCTTAGTGAGAAACAAAAACAACATTTTGTTATTCTTGGAAGTTCAAAAACCATGTTAACAATCGGAACCAGAGATAAAAGAATTATTTAAAAACTAAATAACTCAAACTGTTTCTTTTTTAAAACAACTAAATTCTATTTGGACTGATGATTTTGTTTGTAATGTAAAAAAATGTGAGCGATTAATAGAATTTTGTCCAAGAAGTCGTTTGTGTGTAATGTTTTTATCGCGCGTTCTGAATTATCTCTTTATCAGATAGGCGCGGCAAAGGTACGATAACGAAACGCGGACCAATAATGTGTCTTTTATCGAAATGTTTTTACGTGCTAGCCGTTCAAAATGACTAATGAATGGTACACATAACATCTCGCTTGTATTTATTCGAGGGGGTACGCAGAGGAGTGTACCTAGTACTCCCACTTTTGAGTAATGTTTAGCATCTTATGGAATAAGCCCATTGCCATGCATTGGGAACACGTCCGGACTCTGATTTAATCACTGATGGGAATTTTAATTTTGAAAAACCCGGTGAAAAATCTTAAAGTTGGGTCGAAATAAAAAACTCAAGATTAAAAGGTAATCATAAGTAAGACACGTCATAACCTATATTTTTATTTTCAAAATGACACTTGTTAAGATTTAGACCCGCGCTGATTGCGCGAACAGAGCTAGTAATTAGACATGCAGTAGTTACGAGTGGACGCTAAAGACAATCGTAACAGCAACCTATTAATAACAGAATTGTTAGTTACAAAGGAGTTAGCATATTTGTTAATAATGCATAGTTTAAATTGGCATTTGTCTAAACTCCAAGACGGGACATAAACTGATGAAATGTGGATGAAAATGTGAATGAAGACAAATGATGGGATTGATGAATATACAAATATATGTGTTTGTTAAGTTTGTTAAATTCATCTTTAAATTCCAGATTATCCCTCCCTACCTACTGGTCCATTTTCGGAGAGAGTAAACTAAGGAATCGATTTGATCGAGAACTCTATTCACGATCTGCCGCCGATCGCTGTACCTACTAAAGGAAAAAGACCGGTACTTACTAAAGCCGGCACAAAATTTTACCAACTCTACAACCGTACTTTTATATGCCCGCTTAAATGAGGTATACACGTATCTGTGGCATCGAATATAAAGTTTTGTTAGAAATGACAGCTTATCAACTTTTACCTGTGTGTTTTTAATAATATTTAAGACGAGTTTATTTAATCCTGTTCACAACAAGATACGCTCATTTTGCACTCCGATTCATTTTCTAATTCGATGACGTTGACGTAATAACTGTACACCACGATACACGAGTAGAATTCCAAGACTGAAAGAGATATATGTACGGTCAGCAACACAATCTCGATATTTCAGTTTCTAATAAAACGGAAGTGTATAGAAAATCGTCGTTAGTTACGAGCAGATAAGATATTCAAAATATTACAATTAAACGTTAAATATTAGATACAAATAATAATATCGTTTTGTAATACTCACTGACGAACAAAAGGATACACAAGTAATAGCCTATGAGAAGTTTATGACTTAAGCACAGTACGGACAGAAATAAAATTTCGATGGTCCAAGTCGGGAAACGGCATAACAGGTAATATCGTAACAAATTCGATTGCTCCTGTAACAAAATTGTTCCATTGAGCTGCAACGAAAATTCAATTGGATTTAAAAAAAAATAGACAGCCACATAAGCAACTTACGAAGTATATACCGTATCCCAGAAAGGCAGTGAACACGAGAAGTATCGCTTCGCAAACTAGAAGTGTTACGTAGGAGTAGAAGAGTATCGGCACAATGTCTTCGGAAGCTCGATAATCTGTCTCCACCATCCACGTGCCGAACACGGACGGCCGATGGACGAGAACTTCCAGGGTTCCCATGGCGAAGAAGAAAACGCAGAAGAGTGTTCGTGCCTAGAGAAGGAAATTGTCGTGAATATTTAATACTCGTCATTCTGATAACATCCGCATATGAAAATCACTTCTGTATTGTAATAATAAATATCTCGGGACATGGTCATCTGATGCCAAACTAAGCAGAATCTACTCCATGTTATCCAAACAACTGATAAACTATATGCATACATATAAATATATATTTGTTTTTGGCACATATAGAAAACATAATCAATACTCGGACTCGTCGAGCAAATATTTTTCATGTGTGGCGATTGAATCCACCACCTCCACCTCAGCAGAATATTTCTCTACGCAATAGACGAACAGAAAAAACAAACATGTCGACAATACAATTTTCATCAAACAACCAAAGCTGTCTACGTGCCTTTAAACGCGCAAGGAATGTCATTACGTCGGGTTTTCTAAAAAAATTCGCTTGCATACTTACTATGGTCCAGAGAAGAATTACTACGGAACCGCTGCGCAAAGAATATAGGAGAAGGAACGTTTCTATAGTCGGCAAAATCACTTCAATGTTGACACACATAGTTCATCACACACACATGCGGTTTGGTACATGAACACTGTACTGTAGGGAAATAAAGATAATTTCATAGCAGATTATAAAAGAAAGACAAATTACAATTACAGTGTTTATGATGAAAGTAGTTACAGCTATGTGTAATTGACAGTAATGAAATGTACTTACAGATTACATATAAATTTAGGTCAACGTTACAACAATTATAATGTTTATTTATAATTCCCGATAACTCAGTCAGTGCTTTTATTTAACAGTCACTGGATGGTTAAATTGTAATTTACAAAAATTTATGGTCTTTCGGACAATTAGTTTTTAT
>DWEI01006501.1:0-10046 GCA_018245875.1 Mysoria ambigua | reverse complement strand
GTGTTCGACCCGGGAATCGAACCCGGGACCTCTAGGCAGTCGCATCTGCAACCAACACGACCACCGAGGCGTATTATTTTTATTTTTCAAAAGTACACAATTATATCCAAATCCAACGTATGAATTTTTGTCAATGCCATTCGATTAATTGGGTCGGCTTGTCGCGTGCTGCTTCTCAGATAGTAGGAGTAACAAGTACTTTAAGTTAGTTAATATATGTATTGTATATTCTTGAGTAGAAGTTATTTTTTCTTTTAATATGATTACATGTAAGAGTACAACAAACATTCAAATAAAAATAATATTAGTGGAAAACTGACTACTAGCCGCACATTGTGTTATTCTTCTGCACAAGAAAGCCTAGCAAAATTTCATTTTATGCGGACGACGTTAAGCGGACTCAGCCTACTCTGCTTCATTTTAGAAGTTTGCTCACAAAGCAGTGAGTGTCTGCGCGCGCTTTGTTCGCCTAGTAGCTTCATTTAAAAGTGCAGATAACGAGCGCGATGACTAATTATTTACTGCCAACCGACAGACGCAGAGATTAGATCTCGCGCAGTCATTTACATCGTCCGTCATGTAACGGCTACGCCCTCGTGTCATGTTCCATTTCGTGCTGGCAATCGGGTTATTAATAGAATGGTTAAAGCACCTACATTTTTGTTCTTTTCAATTAAATTTCAGCGTTACACGATGGTGTATGGCACGTTGAAGGCATATTTGTTTGTATCGTCGCAACTAAATGTTCTTTGGATTTACCTAAAACATTCACTTTGCTTTCAAATTCTTTTTTTGCTTTCAAAATTGTTGTAAATATGTACGCCTGAAAAAATGGTTACAAGAGTAAGCTATCTAAATAGAGTAAGGTTTCCGTTTAACAAGTTTCCGCTCCAGTTACGTTTACGTCTCACTATGGAATAGGGGGTGAGACTATTTTTATACACCGGACAAAAACCCTGACCATTAACTACTTAAGGATAATGCGTCGAATGATGGTCAATGTTGCGTCGCACCGCGAGTCTCGTCACCGTCATTCTCGATGGAATGCATCAATCAGAAGCGTAGCGGACCCTCTGCAGGCGCGGCTGCGTCCAGATGGGATATGGGTAGTTATCGGGAGGGGCGGAGTGGAATGCGGAGGCGTCCGGTCGTGCTCGGCGTTGTACGAGCACTGCCTCAACAAGTGTATAGAATGTAATGCTCCAACTGCCCACACCCATGACCTCGGCCAAAGTAAATTGAAAATAATAGACCTTTCCATAGAATCGCCATTTGGAGTAATTTTGTGTTCACCAAATTTTGTGTGTAATTTTATGATTCCAGTGGTACATACATATTAATTGTATGGACGGTTCTGGTTATAGTTCTGATTTAGCAATGATATAGTTCAACATTTTGCGGCGGTTTCCACGATTGTATTCGTCGTTTTTAAAAACACCTACAATGTTGGCCAAAAATATTGCACAACCAACAATTATTAGTTATGCACATGTTTGAGACGAAAAATTTGTGAGTCATAAACCATAATGACCACGACCACTCTGCCAAGACTGCAATGGCGAAGAAGAACACGGCTCCAAATCTACTATCACTTAGAACTTAGTCGTCTATGTATATAAACACTCCATTATGTCCAATTTGTGCTATATTATGCTACTGTTTCCGGCCTATCTGCTTTTGGCCGTGACAATAAGTAGACGCATTTTAGAAATTTGCTTCGGGCTCATTTTCCCATCATAACTTTATAACACAACCCAACCCAACCGAAGAGCCGACAAACACCATGGAAAACAATAGCGTCCTTCGCGATTCTATCGCATAAATTATGTAATTGAAATTTGGTCGATCAAGTTGACTAAAGTTGCACCAACAGCATTCAACTCACTGGACCGTCCATGGCGAGCTGCCAAGCACCATGTCAAAACCTCGTCACCTTATTAGTTTCATCAAAAGAATTATTTGTTGTAATCGCTTGCCACGGAACTCTTAGTATATTGCATATCTATCTATACATACATACATATATATTGCATCAGGTGTGATTAAGATAAATAAGGACTGCAGAACCGTACTTGGAACAGTTTCGATTTCAATCAAAACAATATCTGTTACGTCTGTAGTTTTTGCACGATATTGTTTCAAGTTTCATAACGAAACTTGGTATTTTTTTATCATTGAATAATATATTCATATTTTCTAGGTACTTTTCTATATCCGACTCACATTAATTTATTGTTTATCTCACCGCGCTACTGTTTACAGTTCGTTTATATGTACCGTACCAAGCGTTTTCGTCTGTGTCTTGAGTCAAACTTCCATTAGATATTACAGGATCAGTTTTGTTTGCATGGCTTCTGGAGACTGCTAACGTGACGCTACTGAATTTTTAATAATAATTAATAAGATATGTTAAAACTCTTAATAACAGCGTTTTCGGCGATGTAATCACACTGCCTACATGAAACTGTTAGTTAGGGAAGACGACGAATCGGGTTATATCTTAATTACGGGTTATTTCTTAATCACGATAGAGGTCGTGATCGGGAAGCGCGAGGACAAAGACACGACGCCGGTGTTTCGAAGATCGATGACTCGTTTCCATTGTTCTTGTCTCCGCGGTATCATGAGCTTGATCACATAATTGTTTGGGTTCACTGATCCGGTTCCTACCTTTCATCTTGTTATAGGTCCCAGTCGCAAGCAGTCAATTTACCGATTAGTAATACTATCGTAGATCGGCCAGACCGAACGCAATTATAGGAGTTTGTGTTAGCAATTCAATCTTTTGTAAACTGATGAATGATGCTAGTAAGTCTGTTGTTTATCCATAGATATATCCTATAAAACCATGTGCGCGCCGCGCGTGCCATAAGATTAATTACTTCATTTTCTATTTGACTTTTACTTCATATCCTAGATTACCATGGAAATGTGTCCCAGCCATTAAATGACAGTTATATAAGTACACGATGATTCTCAAGTCAGCGATTTTATCTATGTAGCCCAGCTGCGCAATATAATTTGTAAGGACGATTTCGTAATCTGCCAATCGATCATCGGCTTCTAATTGGCGGTCGTGAAGCCAACCACGATTAGAACGGCCTCATCTGGCCGCAACCGCGTCTTTTGCGGGCTGTGCCTATATACAGGTACAGAAATGTAACAGTGTAAATAACATTAATCTTAATAGATACTGTTGCTGTCGGTACTGCTGTGCCGCTGTCCTTTTAAAATCGTCATAGCCATGAACAATTGGCATGTTATTTTATTCCCAATCATGATATTGTCATTCCTCCATGGCAATAAGACTTTGAAGCGTTTATTGTCTTATTATTTTTTTATACATGAAAATATTTTGTAATTAATTTAAATTACTTATAACTTTAATACATATTATTATATTCAATTTCACGTCTGTATATCACACTAGTCTGTATTCTAATATTATTTGTAATGAAAACAAATAATAGTAATATTTACAATAGCAACGTTACTTCTCAATGATGAAATGACAACAATGAATGCTATGAGCGCAAGTACAAGGCGTCACCAGAAGAAACAAAAAATGATATCCGACAGTCGTATTGCACTTCCCACGTCACACTTACAGGGTTGTTATAGCTTTCGCCGCGCACCTGCCGCGCGCCGCCGCCGCCGCCGCCGCCCGCGCTGCCGCTTAATGAAGGTGTGAGATGAATTGTAGTGTACCTAAATGATTTATGAAGACACGGCAGGTCGTTCTCATTATTTGCACAGTGCGTGTTGCGATGTTATTGAAGGGTTACTAGGGTGCGTCAGATCAGTGTTCTTCTTAGGGCGATGTAGAAAACGAACAGTTTTTTTTTTTGTAATTCCTACGTTTATCTCTCGGTACGAGATTTAATAATGGTGAATAAAAAAAGTCTGTTTAATAATTTTTTTATAGACAGAATGCAGAAGGCTATTTTGTCTGTTCTCTGGTTATTTCAATTTACATTCGTTGCGAGTATTTTGTGGAACTCTGTTCTAGACATGCCGTTTAAGTAGCCTTACCGGATTGGTTTGTAAACAAGTTAAAATTGTTTTTGGCTTGTTCTTCAGTGTGCAATAATGTATAATGTATTGTACTGGTATGTATGCTTTTAGTATTTAATTCACGTGAACTTGAAACTCAAATATTTTGTCCCGTCTATTTATATAATAAACGCGCTGCTCGCTGGACCCCGGCAGCGACCCCGACACGGTCTCTACCTGTATATAATAATATATCTACGGTAGCCCTCTTATTATGGTCCAATATCCTCCCTTATAACGCAGTTTGTTACCACGACATTCATGATTCTTAAACATGTTGATCCGCGCTGTTGCGGCTCAATACAGTCAACACGCGTGCTGTATATGTAACAATATATATACACGGGCGAGCAACAAACTATGAGGCCCTTCGTTGCCACCGGGCGGCCCGCGGGTGACACGTCTCGCTACGCAGACGCGGAACTGCGCCGGCTTGTCACGCATGCCGGTAATCATTTCAATTTCTTACCTGATCTCGTACCTATTTTCCGTTACCCGGCCCTCTTAGCCCGGCCGCTCGCAAGCTGGTGTTCAGCAGAAAATGTATTTGTCGTGCCTCCCCTTTGCCTGTTCACGAACAATGGTCTCGTGTCGAACGCGCGGCGGTGACGCAACAGCGAACAAGGATGGGGAAATGCGAAAGGCACGTTTCGCTGTGCCCTTTTGAGATATGCACATTTTTGAGCACACAATGGGTCGTACTCGTGTAGAATATTGTGAGTTAGAAGAATCCACATGTACTTTAAATAGCCATCGATTCAATATTATTTGGCTATTAAATTTTTTACTGCCTATCGCCACTAATAGTCTTAAATTGTCGTGTGAAAATTTTTAATATATTATTATGTTTCATATGATTCCTATGTTGCTCAGCATTTTAATAATTTAAGAAATAAGTCACACATAAAGTATACTGCTAATTCCTAAACATTAGTTAATCGCTGAATACATTAATTAGTGAGAAACTGACTAAATGAAAACGAACGAGAGAGAAAAAGCACGCGTCAACGGCAGGCGGCGGCGGAGCGGGCGCAGCTACCTGCCGCATTAATTACCAATTAGCGCGATTAACTAAGACGCGAATGCGTTCTCTTGTGAAAAGTGAAATTTGTTTCGCTCATTGTCCGCTCGATGGCCGTTCAATTATAATAATAATTATGAGCACTGGCCGTGCTCTGGGCGTGTCTGCGCGTTTGTTCTTCGCGCATCTCAGTTGTACGCGCTTGTACAATTTGAACACGAGAGGACCGTTGTCATCGCTCTACGTCTAGAGCGCGGTTTGATTTATCCAACTTGAAATTTCAAGTAGCAGCAGTAGAACGAGATCTGGGATTGTGTCCAGTGTATTTGAGTGGAACGTAAAATTTATCAGGTAGATCGCGGGAGTATCATACTTCTTTAACCTGTCCATTTGGAGAATTCAAAGACCTTTTAAGACATGGTGTAACAAAGTTGAACTTATTTGTTATTTTACATGACACTGTACAAGCTAGTACAGTAAACCAAACAGCAATATACCTGAGAAATGCAGAAATACGCGCTTAATATATGCTCGTATGCCTGCAGTGCGCGTTGTCTAACATTGTTCGACGCCTAGTTCACCAATTATCGGTTGACCCTCGCACGCAACACGTGATTGTCTTGTTACCTCTTGTGCTCACGCTCCTAATTGAACGCGCATCGCCCGAAGTAATGCGAGTAAGTACACGCGAGCCGTTTATATCGAAAGCTGATTATGGGGTAGCGGGTTCGATCGAGACAAGTATCTATTTCTGTGACCACTTGTACTTTTTATAAAATTATCCACAGTTATATGTATATATTCAAGAATTTATGTAAATATATCTATGCTTAGTAGCTGACAGGTTATCGTGTCATAGGCTCGGATAGTGCGGAGTTGGGAATAAATTGGTTGTGTGAAGTTGGTCCATGATTGCGTTATGTTTGCTTGACACATCGCTTGTAAACATCGAGCAAAAATGAATTTATTTCAGTGCCATCGTCCCTTTCATTGAAACAATATCGATACTATGTAACTGAATCGGTGTTGTAAATAAATCCATACAAACGCCCCCATTTTGATGGCAACTTTCGCGAAATCTGATCGCTCGCCGGTCAGTTTTCACCGCTGTCGCTGATTGTGTTCGTTTCGCCGACGTCGTAATGCAGTCCAAGCGCTCGCAGTCACAACCGGCCCTTCATTGGACCCTAGCAGGCCTACAATTTGATCATAGCGTCATTTAAGTACCTAAATACTGTACAGCCACGCAAAGGCACGAATTTATGTATTTCATTATAATCATAACGGAACTTTCCTATTATTCCATTCTTTGCCACGGGACCCTCATTATGAGATGGGTTCAATCCACATTGAACAAGAACGCGATGTAAGATTTCACGTGCCCTAGAAAACATTACGGGAAACTCTAAGGATGATATATATTTTATCATCCTTAGACCTTAGGTTTTAGAACCCATAAGCTAATGCTTAATGATCTTTTCAAACGCACATCATATGTCACAGTCAAAATTGCAGTCAAGACTCGAACACGGAACCGTCGGCACGGAAGACCAATATTTAGAGCGCCAAGCAATTACTGTTAATTATTTCTGAAGGCCTAATAGACGATAGCGTTACGCTTCTGTAAAGTAATTTACATTATTTTGTTCATTTGACTCGCATACCTCTAATATTAATCGTTCTGTTAATCCATCCAATAAACATACCCCACTATCGGCGCGGGAAAATTGTTTATGACCAATTTTCCACATGCAAGTTTTGTATGCGTTCGGTGATTGAGGTAATTGGTAATCCTCTTCTAATGGAATTAATTGCGATACATTTGGTTATTATCTCTAATTATCATACTTTATGAAACCTTCGTTTCAACAGATACGTACATACGCTACATAAATTCTTATTAATAGCCAGATTCGCTTTGAACGCTGAAGAGGTAAAAATAAGTACCGACCTGTGTGTACGTTGTGTGACGTCACGTCTGTGTATCAATTGTAAATACCGCATGAAACTCGAGCGGTGTGCTCTTGCGAAACAAACGATCGTATAAGATTACACTGCAAAACAACGCTGTTCGAAATTTACGGCTGTTAAATAGAATCGTTTCAAATTGTTTCCTACATCCATGTATTTAGTGTAGTGCTAGTAGAGTTACGATTATAATGGTCGTAATTAAACGTTAAAAACGCTATCATGCTATTGTATGTATGGGCGGGCGTTGTACACTGTGCCGTAAATGTATGTTAATATTGGATTATATTGGATTATTATGGATCATTTAGCAACATAATGAGATCGCGTAAAGTAATCATAAGGCTTACGTACGAGGCAGTTTGAGCGCGCGTCACCCGGGTCGGGGGTTTTGACTGATGGCAGCGGTGGCCGCCGAGTCATGGTCGCCGATCGACCGGCAACACACCTAGCTAAAGCTATATATCCGCATATTGTATGGACATAACAGCAAATTGGTCCAGCATAATTTTAAGCACAATGCGTTTTATATTATATACTCGAGCCAAGCTCAATCTTAGTGTTTTGCCTTAGACCTCAATTCTTTTCACGTTGCGTGTAAATTTCACCAGTCATGATATCAGATTAAACGAGACCATGAGCAACAATGTATCCTTAAGTCGCAATTCTATTGACTAATTAGGGTGTTGAAGTCAGGACGTTTAAGTTCCATCGAAATCTTGTGAATTACACGACATGCTAATAATTCTACATATTTATGTATTTGACTAAAATATGCTGTAACCTGGTAATAAATATCATATATTTTATACGCAATTTGATAAAATTCTCGTGAATCTGTGAATGTATACCAGAGTTTGGTAAACTAGGCGTGAACAACGCTGTGAATCGTCGTCCGTCGGCTGCTGTCGGCTGCCGTCGGCGCGCGCACCGGTCGGCGCCTGCGCATTTTTCTGCGCGTACTAAGAATCTATTTGAAGCGATAACGATAAAACTACTCTCTTAGCGTTATAAAATACTGATATGATATGAGTAGGTATAATGTAAAAACTAAAAAATATATAAAAGCCCTAGTGCTATTTTCACATATGTAAGCGGTTCAGTTTGTAAGAACAAAACAGTGATTTTGATGACGGTAATCTTGAAGTAAATATATTATTTGTTTTTTTTAACAATATTCTCTCATTGTTTTTTTATCTAGTTACAATTTTCATTTAATTTATCTGGCTCATTTATACCTATTCTCTACTAGGAAGGAAGTACAACCTTACTTACTTTTACCTTTCACCGTTATAGTAAATGTAGTTTAAAATATATAACTTCATCAAGTAAATGGGGTTTGAACCTTCATAGTGGCACAATTTAGTACCACTATCAGGTTGCGACTCGATATTTACAAATTTGAATACAACATACATTTGAATACAACTTCGCGATATACAACGGAGATTGCTCGATCGTTTGGGAAAACATGTGTAGATTTGTGTCTCCGGCATAGGTGCGTTCGCTCTGTGGGAGGATAGACCCACATTACATGTGTATACGTATATTGCACTGTTTAAAAAACCGTATATTTCACGAGTCAACAAATAAGTTCCGCTCGAGGTATTGTTACCGTTATCAGCGGTTCGCTGCGCTGTCGTCGCGGTGCGCACGTATTGCCTATTGACTGGTTTTATCTGTTACAATGCTACACTTTAAATTACCTTTGTCCAAATGAGTATTACGCAGCGAGTAACAGTTTTCGTGCGATATCGCAGTGGTATAGAATTAAAACACTTATATTATGTTTGTTGTAAACACATTCGGGGTTGTTATTGTTTTTGAAACATCGACAAGCTAGCGTTTACACCACTACCACAGCATACGCGGCGTTGTGTGGGCGGCGTTGTTTGCACGTTTATTGTCGAATTGTTTCTCAAAACCGAAGGTAACGTGACCCCGTACAAACATGCCGTGTGTTTGTAAACTTACATGTTCATACGGCACGTATGTATATAGTGAGCGGCTGTAGCGGGTCGGGTCCCGGCCGCCGCTCATAAACACCGAGAATTATAGTGAAGCACTGGGGTGCTTCACTTAATTCTCACTATAACTTACTCGTAATTGTCAAACAACTATTTATTTAATTATTCGCTCCATTTTCTCATACATTTCAAACATTCATCGTGTCGTTTATGAATATACGTATATTTTTTTTCACCATGCCGGTTCATCAAAGAATAGCAGTAATTTTTGAATTGTCTTTCAGTATCTAAATCACTTAATCCACTTATCAGATTAAAACAATGAGAAAGTTATCTGCGATGGATGTTCACGTGCGTGATACAGTGGGAAGCGATGACGTCAGCGTTACGATATCAATGACAACGACGCGCGCTCGTGCGTCGTCGTTATTCTCGGAGTGTTCGCGCCGACCGATAAGAGCGGCGATACATCGACAACGTGACAGAGCAGTATGTGGGTCAGCCGGCGGCGCGCGCCGGGCGAGGGGGTCCGGCCGCCGACCACCTGCGCCGAGAGCCGGCACACCCGCCTGCGAGTAGAACTGCAGAGTTCAAATGCCGAACATTTCTTTTATGGTTAAAGGCAATTAATTATTATATCTATACACTAGGTTCTTTATTTAAAGACATAACGATGTAACCTCACGCCTGTAACCTCCAAAGCGGTAGGCACAGGAGTGTAGTACACTACCATGTTATACCCGTTACGTTGACGTCTTACTGTGGAATTGGCGGTGAGGCTATTGCCGTAAACCAGGTACGTTTCCAGACTCCGAACCACAGTTAGAATATCTGAGTTGGAGAAATCCAACAGTGCCCGACGCGGTATTTAAAAACTAGGACCCCTATAGGCAGTGGTGGTTTGACAATCAACACGACCAATAAAGAAGTCATAAAGAAAACTATGCAACAATTCCCGCGATTCACGTCCCACTATGTAATAGGTGGTGAGCCTATTGCCATGCATCGGGCACATATCCAGACTCCGAACCACTACT
>DWEI01006500.1:0-10047 GCA_018245875.1 Mysoria ambigua | reverse complement strand
TGTAAAAATTGACTTCCATCTATACATACAGTAATGTATTGTACTGGCGTCTGGCGTGAGCCCCGCTCAAGAAGGACTCTCCAACAGTGAAAACGCTTAGGAAACCTCTCATGCAGTCTTATACGATAGCGCACGTTCAAGAAAGTCGTATTCTGTACGAACGTCGAGGTATTATTCGACTTAGAGTAATTTACTAAATTGTTTGATTAGAACCACTAAAAACTCTTGAGAGTTATTACTGTTGACTCCTCACTTTGCAACAAAGAAGATAAAACCTTTCTACTGAACTAAGGTAATGTTTTGAGAAATTAGCGTGTCGTGTTAAATATTTTGTCGCGAGTTGAAAATTAGGCGTGATTTCAATGAGAGTTACAACTAAAAAAATGGAATTCATGGCTTGAAATATATAGGTTATACTATAATATTATTAATTTATATATAAAAAAAAGATATCTACTTCTAGTTTATCAATTATCTGTCAATAAATTATGTTAAAAAGTCTATTATTGATCAACATATTTACATTAATTAAGTGACTTATTATCGGTAAGCAAGGTACTGCGCCTTTTAGAAAAGAGTCCTAGAAAGAGGGATTATTTCAGGTAGATATTTAAGCACCGTTTCTAATAGAGTATTCCAAATATTTGAATTGAAAGTTTCATGATACATTCTGGGATTATATGGGATTATTATATGGGAAAGTGTATAATTCACATATTTATCTCCTAGTTACAAGTTACAATCCTACATTAATAAAACCATAAAGTTATTTACAAAAGGTATTAAAAAAATGAATTGGTTTAGTCTTATAGCTGATAAAAGGTTTATGTTATAATAACTTAGGTCGTGAGACCTTTTAATTTTAGTTTTATAATGCTTTTCGCGTCGTAACGTACGTCTCTGTAACGGTCTAGGAGATGAAAAAAAAATCTTGTATTCCTTTTCTCTTTTAAAAGTATAATGGTCTCAGGAGTATCGTTTGAAGTCAGAAGGAAATCTTCTTTCTCTTTTGTTTAGGTGTGCGTTCGCAGACGTTGTGGAAACTTACACCAATATTAACATTGGCTCTTCACTGCCCCCGTTTGTGGTAACATAACTTTTGATTCCTACTGCTAAGGTCTTGAAGATGGGAATGTTGGTTATTTTCGCGAATATAAAATAGATGTTACATTAGCCAACATCAGCCCCGTTCATATCGTTCACACTAGACATATATGATCGATGGATCGACGATCTGTATTTTATTATAAACTTTACGTTTTATGGATCATTGAATATTTTTTGTGTTTTTACACAATCCAAAATAGATAACACAATCAAAGTGTCGTCTTTATGCGTACGAGCTGCTCCCATACAGAATACATTATTTACTTTCTTTATAATTATGTATGTTGTTAAAATCCTCAATGAGACAAAATCGTCATCCATAAATACGCAAAATGTTTTTATTTCTTTGAACTTTAATGTTTAAAATGATTATTAATAGTTTATTTATTTACAAAGGGTGAGTTACGAAAAATTTAAGTCAGTAACTGAAAAAGCGACTTTTGTTTCCAACCAAGTAAAATCTGAGCGGAGAGAAGGATTCTCTAGAATATTTTTCTGTGCGACGGAGTATATTCTCCGTTTATACAAAATTACAAGGATCGCGAAGATAGAGAACAATATTTCTCTCCGCCTTGTTCCACTAAAACTTGATAAGGCATCAAAATATACAGTGCAACATATTTGTAGCATTATGTAAACTGGTACTAATAAACTAGATACAGTGTTTCGGTCGAGGAACGTCGCGAATATTAAACCAAGTTTACGGAAATTTCACTGATGAGAACTGTCGGTAATTTAGTCGAGATTTGCTTTCCATTTAAAATGTACTTAAACGTAAGCGCCCAGACGAAGTCTTTCACCGTTTGCATATCTAAAATGGAACTAAGTTTTCAAATCAAGGCTTGACTTCTAATGTCCTGTTTAATTAGTTAAACACAAAATCGATATATTGCATGAAAAAGATTTTTTCTAATTCAAGCTTGCTTTCGAGATCGGAGGTTTTCAAATTATCTCGCTACGTCGGGGTATTGCGTCGGGGAGGTTGGAGGATGATAAGGGGAAATACACCGGTGCCTGGTTTCAGTACTCCCTATCTTTTGCAATGGACTACTCGTGTTACTAGTGTTTCAGCGTTTGAGATATATTTCTATCAATCTGTCTATCATTGTATATACAAACTTGATGTCAGACCCACTTATATGTACTTTGATGCGACGGTATAATATAAAAGAGTTTTTATGTTTTATAGTTGCTATCAAATCGTTATTTCACAAAAGGGTTTACTAATTAGATATTCATAATTGACCTGTTCGCTTATTAAACAAGCACACATTCTGTTAATACAATATTAATATAATAATAGCAAAATTGTGAGCACATTCTTTTTTAAATGCTTCTATAATATATTCACTATATCCACTCGTTGGTCGTGTTGGTTGCGGGTGCGACTGCCGATCGGGAGGTCCCGTATACAATTCCCGGGTCGAACACTACAAAATTTTCTAATTTAGCTTTTCTAGCAGTGGTTCGGAGTCTCGATATATGTCCGATGCATGGTAATTGGCTCACCACCGATTCCATAGTGGGACATAAATGTAATCAGTGAATCGTTGGAATGTTCTGCATTCCTTTGCCTACCCCTTCGGGGATTAAAGGCGTGAAGTTACTTTACGATTTCTTTTATTATTTTTCTATTTTAACTCCTTGATTTCTCGTAGTTTTCATAAAAGATCCTTTCAAATTTACGCCGTAAAATATCTCAATCCATATTGTACAGATGTTAATTTAAGCAATTTATCTAGTATATATTGATTAACCAATCGAGTAATATCAATTACGGCAACAGAGAGGCTGTTTACAGATTTTAATTACGCTCTGATATCATTCTAATTAAATCAATAGCCTATAAATTAAGTTCACAGTTACCAAAATGTTAATCATAAGTTAGTTGAGGTTAGTACATTATAATATCGTCATATACGGTAATTGATATATAAATGTGAAAATTGCCGAACGAAGTGTAACAAGGTACTCAATCATTTCCATGATTTAAAACCTTTTGTGGATAATTTGTACTCATAATGATTTTGAGGGTCTTTTATTTCAACACTATAAGTACATTATGGGGGTATTTAGGAAAAACAGAAATATTCATATTAATTTTTGTATATAGATAAGCATACGGTGGTGTGGTGTTAGAGAAGATCTAATAGTGTCAAGTATTGATCACAACGAAAAGTGACTACTTCAGATTTGAATTGAGGTCTTTTTAAATAATGCTACTAATGATTGTAATCGATACGCGGCGTCTTATCATATTTATTATCCTTGTCATCAACGGCTTCGTTAGTCGAATAGTTGCAAGGTTCATTGTTGATCGAGAGTCCTTGGGTTCGATTGCCAGGTCGAATACTGTTGGATTTTTAACTTGAAATTTGAAAATTGAAAACTTGATATTAACTTGAAAATTGAGAACATTGAAGATTTAAGAAACATCTAGTAAGCTGAAGAGTTTGTTTGATTGTTTGGGCGCGCTAATCTCAGGAAATATTGTTCTGATTTGGAAATTCTTTCAGTGTTAGCTCATTTATCGAGGAATGCTATAGGCTGTATAACATCACACTAAGATGAATAGGAGAGGAGCAGCCATAAAAATATTGCTATAACGGAAAAATTTAGAGGTTTCCTTGTGTGTGCTAAGTAAACGGTGAAAGTTACTCAAAAATCATATATTACAAAATTGTTCCCGTCTAAAAGTTCTTAATAAAAGTCTGCGACAGCATATGTCTAGCTTTTAACGTTAACCCACTAAAACCATTTATATGGTTAACAAAATAGTTCTTAAATAATACATTATTTGCGAAAGTGTTTTAATAAACATGATATTAATCTTTGTCCAAATAAATAATTCATTTATCACAGGCACTTATTTTTGAACATAATCGCCCTTGACAGTACTCGTATTTCATTTTAACCAATATGTAAATATTTATTAAAGATTTTAAAATAATAAGGGCGTGCAGTTTACGGCACAGTGAGGCGGGGGAGGGTGACAGTGTCGATAGCTTTAGAAAACCAAACCATAAAGCTAATAATATTGTATACACAGAAGTACTTTAAAAAAAGGTTCTTCGTATTAAAATACTTTTATGTTTTCTTAATTGATTTCTAAATAAAACAATCCACGCGGACGAAGTCGCGGGCACAGCTAGTGAGAATAAAAACATCTCGTTACGTCATACTATTTTCTATATCGAGATTGTTGAATACTGTTTTTATCATGAGATATTTTTAAACTATAATCTGTCAGACTGGTCAAATGACGGTTGTAGGATTTATACTGCTAAGAGACCATTAGAGACAGCCTCAATTCAAATTGGAGTTTTGGAAAGTTATAATGATTTATATTTAATTTCCAAACTGTATATAATTGTATAACATTAGGACTGCGTACTAGGATTTCAACCATAAATCCCTGGAGTGTGGGTTTGAAGTGAACGGCCATTTATTTCACGGTACACATTTTTGTGTAATACTAATATCTATCCTTAATTTGTATGATTACGTTTATATTAATAATATTATTAAAAAATAAAAAGGTTCCGTGCTTGCCTCCTTCTTACTTTCAATGTTTCATTTATATATATTCGATATCCATGAAAATGGAAGCAGATAGTGTGACAAATTTAATTTTTTTTTATATCAAATTGTATTTTATTTTATTTGTCCCTTCCGCGAAATATGTAAGAAAGACAGATTCTAAGAATTCCATAATCCATATATTAAAAATTTGAAGTATTCATTATAAATATCAAAGAGAAACTGCTGGATATGCAGCCTTGAGTCCGTTTCATATCTTACTTTTAACATTTGAGGTAATTGTGATGTCACACGTATATAGGTCAAACGTGGCCTCAACTATCCAGTGACCAATAAATTATGATAACTACGGATTGTTACAAGACATTTTACCTCCAGTAGCTTCATCCACTGCGAGGCAGAGTGCTTCGGTGTGAGTAATGTAACGTCAGCCGCTCGTAAAATATGGTATATCACGAATTATACAAGCATTACATGAAATGGCAGCGTTTCATGGGAATATCGTTAATATGGTCGCTGTTTCATAATGTGTGATTAAAATTCCCAGGATTATCTTGGTGCGCACATTTCTCCATGCTCCAAATTCGAAATCTAATTCTCTTTTAACTCAAAGATTTTAATGTACGTCTGTTAATATAAGATTTATATTTAGTATTCAAAGATTCGTCTTTGATTCCACTCAAGTCTTGAGAACTTTTCCCGAGATAATCCTGCTTTGGTAGATGGTAATGGAACGGATTTTCTGTTTTTGATAAAGTCAATAGTGTTATTTCTTTCTCGCAAACATCTAAATAATAAAACTAAACTTGATTCACAGGGTTTAAGGCAGTAGTAAGCTTTACTTAAGACTGTAGAAGCAGGTGAGTTGATTATATTAATATGGACAAAAATAAAAATACAAAATTACCTACCGTTTTATACATCATACCGTCACAAATGCACTCGCCATTTTGTATTCAAAATTAAACGTGTATGTTGTTGTGTGTTCTGTAATAGTTACTATTTAGTTGAGGCTATTTACTGAAATAATAAAATGATAAAACCTATCACATCAAAACCAAAAAATAGATTTAATGATCGTATTACGAAACCCATTGAAAACAATTTTCTTTTTGTAGTTTATTGCTTTGAATTCTAATAATACTATTAATAAGAAATTGTGTTTTATGAATGTGGAGGAGACGCGGCAGGTCTATAAGGATAGAGATATTTGGCACTCCGTGTTCTCTGCCTACACCGTAAGGGACCCGGCGTGAAGATATGTATGTATGTATGTACGTATTAATATTTCTTTCTTTTCTTGGCTAAGGTAAGCTAGGCTAAGGTGTGCCAATAATATTGCCAATTCCTATTTCCGGACATATAGACTCTAGGACTCTATAAAGCAAGAGCAAACTTGACTTTTCCACCATGACCATGACATGATCCACCTATGGACCTTTGATCCTATGATCCATCTTAGAACGCATGCATAAGGAGCGTTCCATAAATATGTTCCATAAAGAGCGATCGTGTTATTTTACATATTAAAAAGTAAAGGTTGTTTCCTAAAATAGTCACAATCATAGCTCATTTCGTCGGACAACTATAAAGCGTTTCCTAAATTACTTTAAGATGTTAACGAGGATAAAAATAAAAATAAATTACAGGGATATTAATCTTGCTTTAAACTTACTACATTTATTAAAGCGAATGAAAAGTATTTTTCATATTTGTAATAGCGTTAAGTAATCTGTTAATAAATTTTCAGCTGAATGTTGCAGTGATGAACAATATTTGTAGTCAAATTTTTAATACCTCGGACGTTTATATGTAGGAACACATGGTTCCATACTGTTCAACAATATCATTATAATTTACGGACACATGTAGTTCTATGCATGTATATGTAGGAACTTTGTATAATTATTATATGTATCTTATATTGTTATTAGTCTCAATAAAATTGTTTCAATGTTGAATTTTGAAATTGGGAGTGTTCTGCATTCCTCTGCCTACCTATCCGGGGATTACAGGCGTAAGTTACGTATTTTACGTAATTTTTAATTCTAAGCATTTTCCTAACCGTTGCTCTTATTTGTTTATTTCTCATGATGATATATCTACAATAAAACTTTTAATAGGCGAAGAAAAGTTTTTAGTTATAATATAAGATGTACATTTCAGAATTTTTTAAATTTTGTCATATGACGTTCGCTCAACTTGTTTCGGTGTGTTAAGGAACTTTTGAGCAATACTTTCTTGAATGTTTAGTTAAAACTTTATTTTTGGATAGCGAAAGGTATTAAATTAATTGTATAAATTATGTAACGCTATTTCAAAGTATGGCATACAGTCTTAGAATTGGATTTACGTACTTAATTTTGATCGGGTTAAGTGAAGTGCATTTAGGCGGCATTCTATTTAGTTAACCGTTTTAAATACATATATGATTTTTTATGTAGTTACTATCAATTATAAGTATATTTCGAAGGGTTTTGTTTATATTTTAAAAGTCCTACATAATACTGAACTTTTTGCGCGTCAACTTTGTAGAAAAAGTTTTGACACGGAATTTCTTAAGATTGAGTAGGGTAGACACCATTTGTGATAAAAGAGTTTTATTAAGATAACAGATAATATAAGTTTCTTTTTTCAACTTTATTATATATTAATAGAAAGCATAAATAGTTACAACTCGAGCAAAATATCAAATTTGTTTTCTACGAATCCTTCGAATGCCTTCTATAAATTTTATATTATTATCCAACTAGAACATTATTTACCTCGTGTACGTACAAACATAAAACATAATTAACGTATGAATCATGGATTTTAAATAAATGACAAGCGAAGGATAATTATTACGTATTCTTTATGCTATGAAAAATTGTGTTAAATAAATTAATGACACCGTAAAGTATGTGGTCACGTTAATTGATTTTGAGAAGAACAAGTTGTTCGTTCTCCGACAATCTCCCTGTAAATGAAGTTTGTCGTAAATAAGCCACACCGAAACTAAGTTCAGATACATCTGACCGCAATTGAGGTCAGCGAAATTTCGCTTTAAAACACCTATTGGGAAATTTGGGATTTATTCGAGGAAACATTTCGGGTCGTTAAAACGAGACGCCGGAAAATGTACATACGTTTTGTCGCATTAAACTCCCCGACGGTGCTGCGAAATTATATTTTTCCATATTCAAATTCATGTTTGTTCTGGCTTTTGATCCGAAGTATTGAAATGAGATCTGTCGATTTTCCCGCGAAGTTGTAAAGCTTACGTTTTCCGTTCGAAGTCCAATCTTATTGTTATTAAAGAATACGCCGATAACTTTTACACATGTATAGTATATTAAATAGGTGATAGTTTGTTATTTATCAAAGATTTCTATTCCACCTTACTCATTTCTTTTGTAATTATATTATGTTAATATTTTTTTTATTTTATTGTATAAAAATAGATAGCAATATTCTGTCTTTTAAAGTTTATGGTACTAATATTATATTGTAACGTTATTTTCATACGTTTTTTTTTTATACTTTCTCGTTTACAGTCGTTAGCTGTATAATAAATATGTACCGTGAACTTCTCCAATGTGATTTCCACAGCAGCCACGATAGATCGACCGAGGCCGCAGTAGCTCTCGGGTACCACCCAACCCCGCCCCTACAAATAATAAGTTCTACGACGGCACATAAATAAAGTATACTTCAATGACTTCGATGCGATATACTTTATATATTATGTTTAATAAACAAAGGATTACTTATAACAAAAGAAGAATGAGTACAGCAGGAGTGATATTTGTAGAACAGCAATGTAAATTAAATCCAATATCGAAATGGGATATGACAAATTTAGGAAAAAATATAATTTCTACTTTATAGCAAAATGAAATGTTGCTTTCTTCGGGTTATTGTTATACGAGTATTGTTGCGATAATTCTTTAATACAACTATCTGGAATATAAAATTTTCGATATGCAGTAGTCTTCCATGGTAATATTTGTAATAACGGGTGTTCGACGCTGCTTTAAATCACATTTTTTGCTTTATAAACATTGTTAAACTAACTTTGGAGTGGAAATAAAATATTAGTTATAATGAAGTGTATCATTTTTACGTATGTTTTCCAAGGTTGTTTGTAAATTCGAGACCTTATCTAAAGTTGTTGTTATGAAATATATGGAAGTTTGCGAATTAAATTAATTGTAAAAGTTAGGTGTTACTGAAATAGGCATCTGCAAGTTCTAAGAATCTAATTTATGTTACACCACACTAAGGTTATGCTAAATAATGTATTACATCAAACCAAATGGAACGATGTTTTAAGATATCTTAGGATTAACAAAGCTCCACGCTAATCAAATTTATCAACAAAGTCACCACTAACATTACCGTTAACATTATTCCAAACTGGAAACAATAAAAATCGTCAAACAAAAAAAAGGCTCGATAGAATCATGGAACAATCTTTATAACAAAGTTTCGGGTCAGAAAAGACCGTTACATTCCCAAGATAGGATCGATGTAGAGAATTACATTTAGCTTTTTGCCTCTACTTATCTTCGCAACGCGGACCTCCCAAACCCTGCTGACCTCGGTGTGACTTAGCTGCTGTTTGTTTTAAATGGTTGTCCTTTGCAGACCTCTTTTGTTTCAGTATGTAATGTCGGTTGAGAGTCGTCCTTTTTATCATATAAGCTCCGAATAGCTTACCATATTTTAATGGTACATTGGATTGGATATCATTGAAATATTGTGTGTCTGTAGTAGTAAGTAAAAGCAGATATATCAATCCAATCTACGGTAGGTGATTTTCAATTAGGCTTATGTTAAATACGTATCGATTAACTGAATTGATTTCAACTTTAAGGTGAGTTGCATTTTCAATCAGTATTAAAGCTATTAACTGATTAACTGATATATGTATTTTTGCAATTTGTTAATATCAATTTTTTGTACTATACTTACACTTTCAATAATTGGTGATCACTTAGTTTATAGCCATTTCATGAATTCAGTTACGCTGGCTAAGTCAACATCGAAATGTTGATTTGAGCGTCAGACGTACCTATATTCGTATTTTTTCTTGTTGGCGCGGTTTTAGTCAGAGCAACATAACATGAGCAGGTCGATATAACTGGTTTAGTGTAAATTTTGTAAACGTCACTGCGCTACGATATAACATATTCGCCATCGTTTATAATTGACGTTTATAATTATATTGACGTTTATAATTATGTATATGGATGCTTTACTTGACAAATTATTTAATCGATTTGGCGATTGAAGTATCTATGTATATATCAGTGGTGTTTCATCCTATAATTACTTATTTCGTAACTTCACGCCTGTAATCCCCGAAGGGGTAGGCAGAGGAATGCAGAACATTCCCACAATTCACCGGTTACGTTT
>DWEI01006499.1:0-10047 GCA_018245875.1 Mysoria ambigua | reverse complement strand
ATTACATAGTGGGACGTAAACGTAACCGGTGAATCGTGGGAATGTTCTGCATTCCTCTGCCTACCCCTTCGGGGATTGCAGGCGTGAAGTTACGTTTTTTTTGAAGTTACGTAATTAAATTACCTTAAACGAATTACATAAAATGAAAGCGTATATAAAATTAAGCATTTCAATATAAAATCGTATCAAAGCGGTTAATATAAAATTAACATCAGCCCATAATCACGTTGGTATAATTAAATGTCTCATTAATTTGCGCTGCAGGACACTCCAGTCGTCACTACTCAAATAAAAGTCAATAAGGTTAGCGCGGAGTGCTTTTCGGTGTCGGACAAAACACTTTTAAAGATAGCGGTCGAAAGCTCACAAAACAATAGCGGAACATTGTTAGCGGACAATTGATAACGAACTATTGATCTATTCTTGTTCCACTCGAGTAAACGAGAGGCCGCCTCGACACTTCGCGCCTTTCTTTAAAACAACTTGCGAGCGGTGCTAGAACATTCCGGAATGGCTGAATTCCGTCTGACGTCATGCTGTGTGGGTGACGTAACCGAATCGTTCGTAAATTCGGCGGCGGTCTAGGAATGTCGAAGTCTGACCGAAATAGGACATCAGTCCCATTCACAGATAGGGTTATGCAATGCCTACGTTGGAAAATCGATACGATTTCTATTTTCATATATGTATAGTTCATTAGCTGCAAATATAAACACCATTACATATATGTATATGTAGGTATAGCAATCTTTTATCATGTCATACATGATTTTTAATCATCAATCACGTTTTTTTTTCTATATTCATCATTTATATTCAAATTTAATCATTTTTCATCATCAAGTTTAATCTCTTTGTAATACTAATATTGCAATGTTTGCTCTACTTGAACAATGTTACAACATAATCCGAGCCCATATTATGAATGTGTGGCGTAATCTGTAAAGTGCGAAACCAAAATGAAAATACACCAATTGTGTCATGAATACATTCTGACATAATTGATACTGATTATGGTAATCTCGGAAATTTCACAATTATATAGGAATCGGGTTCATTGTGGTAACATAATGGTATTACAGTTTAATATTCTGGATACACCGGCGACCGGCTTCAGCGAACATTTTATGCAAATAGCCATTTGAGTGGTAGGTAAGTCAAAATTGTACAAACGAAATTATGAAAATTACTCCGAGGAAACGCGGCTTTTGGATAGCGATACCAGTGAGCAGCGGTTAGAAGATGTACACTCAACAATAGCACAGCTCGAATTAAATTAAATCTTAAGTAGCGTTTGTTAAATTGTACTGTCGTGTTTTGTTTTAATCATGTTTGTATAAAATTTTAGGCGGATGTAGAACACCTACTTTATTTGTGGATGTAGCAAATATATATGTAAATCTAGTTCCGTGCAGTTAACAAGTCAGAAAAAGTGGGGTTGGATAATGTAAAGACAGAGTATCGAGTGAACACACTCATTGCTGCATGTAAACTGAAGTAAAAACATTGTTAGCGAGGAATGCCATTTTCTTCCATGATTTGTTGTTCTTGGTACAACGAACTGGAGATGTTCTTTGCGAGTTTACACATTAGTACATATTAGTTTATTTTCACATAATTTGTGTTCTTGTAGAACAAAGCGATGAATTTAAAAGAAGTCTGTGAATCATTTACGATAGAGCTCTTAGGGTCTAGGTTCTCTCTGCGTACCCCGCAACTATCTTGGGGTGATGATATGATACTTTTATAATACAGAGAATAGTTTAATAACTAACAATGCAAAGTGTAAATGAAAGCTGGTAAAGTGACTGATTTCATGCGACAACCCACGCAACGGAACAAAATCGCTCGAGCATACCACCGACCGCATCTCTCACACGACTGCACACTCTGTTATTGAGAACCACACATTGCACTGCAAAATATCATGACTCAATATATCTAAATCTATCTCGAAATAAGAAAATAGAAAAAAAAAACTTACATATTACGAATACATTGTTTAGCTGCGTATTTAAATCATGTAGTGTTATTTTTTATGAAATAGCTCATTTACGTATTCGCTTGGTTCAAAAGTTTGTAGACATGCTTATTTATTCAACTTTGCTTACTGCACGCTCCTACTCATTGACAACACCCACCAGGATCGCATTCTCTCAACCATCGCAATACACTAGTTTCATGACATGATTGAACAGGACTTTCTGACTATTAAACGCATTGAATACCTCAGCGTCGCTTCGATGTGTCGCTGCTGTGAACTGTTCACAATCAATTAACTCCGAATGAGGCAGTAACATAACCCGCCAAGCACACAGCCGACGGCCGCTGCGAGATCAGCTACATGTTCTAATGATTGTTACACTCGTCTCCCTGTCCGCTGTCGACATCGACGTTAAGAATGATGATGAACACACGTAACATTTAGTGTTTCGTTTTTAATTTTTAATTTTTTTTCCAACCCTTTCATCGTACCAATGTTGGATCACGGGTCTCATTTCAGGATGAGAGGGCTAAAGCTATAGTCTGCCATGCTGGCCACGCACGCCTTATAGAACAATCATTATGTTTCAATGCCTGGAACTATTTGAGATCAACGAAATCATGCAGAATTGTTCAACTTAACCCACCTCATATTATAATTAGGATAATCTCACGCCAAATCCCTAACAGCGTGCGCGAAGCGTTAATAGCTAAATATGTCTGTACTGAGGTACATGTTGCACATACATCATCTTCACAAGGGTACGTCGGCACGCGTCAGTCTTGTAGACAATATTATTATGACTAGAAAATATCAATTAACATTCTATTTTCTTAAGCAATCTTTAGCTAACATGCACGTTTTTAAAGGTTACTTATTAAAGGGAGCTACGGTCTGGTGTATTCAGTGAAACGATAGAACGCTTTATGTTTATGACAATATGCATCTGACAGAACGGAAGTTTCAGGAAACTATATGAAGGGGCAACAGATAGTAAACATAAATTGCTTGTACACTTTTAATTTTGACAGCAATAGCATCGATTTATAAAAGATTATCAGCGGCAAACTAATATTGAAGTTGCTTAAGTTGCAGTAAAAACTTTCCCCGAGGAGTATCGACACACAAAACTTTTTAACGCTTTTACTTGGGCCAACCGGTTTCGATGGGAAGTGTTCGAATTTTAAATAAAAACAACTGATTCGATTATAAAGACTTCTAAAATTGTTACTGTAAATTCGTTGTAATTTGCTGATAATAACACTTATTATATTAGTAAATATTATATTAGTAATTATATTAGTAAATGTTTCTAGTATTTAGTTACGTTTCTAGTATTTGATTAGTTGTAGTTACGTTTCGAGTATTTGATTGTATCGGTTTTAATCACAGCGAGATCCTTCTCCACGAGGCCCGCGGACAGCAGCGGGGTTGTGGCAGAGAATATATTTCAGCTTCATCACGCATGTTAAACATATCTCATTACATATATATTCAAAATTATGATATTTTTGCTTCGTATTGATATTCTTCGTATTCGTATTCGTAATAGTTCTTATAAGTACAGTTATATTTATTTTTTATAAATACTTCTAATTAAAGCTTTCGCAGAATTATAATGTCATAGTCGCTATAATTTATAAAAAATACTGAAATTTCGTTAAAAAGTAAACTTGTAAAAATTTAAAAACAGATGTTATGAAGGCTTTAACATTTTTTTACCGCTTTAATGGTACCCTAGTATTCCAGTGTATTGCAAAGGTGTTATAAAAGAGTGGTAAAAGTGATTGTGTTAGACAATAAGAGTGAATGAGTTGCTGCAAAGGCGCGACGTATATTCAAAATAGATAACCTAACATTTCACGTAGAAGCTTTCTCCAGCGGGATATCGATCAAGTACCGCCTCTGTGCGGAAGGAGCAAATGGCTTGAACATTGCCCAAAATGGGTCATGTAAATATCGAGTAATCTGAAGCTGAGTGAAGGGCAAACCGCATCTGTGCTCTGACCGATATTATCGAATTATCTTAACAAGTTTTAATACATCCCTAGCTAATTAATCCCTAACTACACCCATAACAAAGACAATAAAAAATTGCAATGTGATATACAAAATAATACTAATGATAAAATATACGATCATAAGCTTTCTTTACACTTTAGCTGATAGTAGTGAGTTTAGAAATTAGGACATTAACATACGAATAATGTTAGAATATTCTCACACAATACATGCCGAGTATATATAGAGCAAGCGGAAGGTATAATTTGCGAGCCATCTGCAGTGACATCTGCATATTTGCATCTGCATATCTGCATAACATGGCATTATTATCATCGGTGATACATGTACCTAACAGGACGCGGCGGCCACACCGTTCGGACTGTTTTTATATCCGCATCGTGGCCGCTCGGAGCACGGATTTGACCCAGATACTAAATCCAAAACACTTAAAATGGTCCGAGTCTCGGTTCTATTAATAGCGGTTGGGATATTGGAGCGTTTCTAGGCGAAATAATGTTAACGAAAAATTGTGATGTTTTGGTTTGTGGAGGTTTTTCTATGTGACACAATTTTTTTATAAATAAAACTGCCTCGTTGATCGTGCGACTGGCTCGTTGGTCGTGTTGATTGCCGGTGCGACTGCCGATCGGGAGGTCCTGGGCTCGATTACCGGGTGGAACACTACAAAATTTTCTAATTTAGAGTTTCTAGTAGTGGTTCGGGGTCTGGATATATGCCCAAGGTCAATAGGATTTCCACCTATTCCATAGTGGGACGTAAACGTAAGTGCTGAATCGTGGTAATGTTCTGTATTCCTCTGGCTACCCCTTCGGGGATTACAGGCGTGAAATTACACAATTTTTTTTAACATAATGTTAACTTTAAAAAGTATGCAAATAAATTTTATTTTCGTCCGATTAAAAGACAGCGATTGGTCCGTGTAACAATTGATGTTTGTGAAGTACCGCTTGTCACTAGTACGTACGTGGAAGCCACACATAGGAGACACGATGCTCTAACTGCATGTGTGCTGCGTCCATATTGCAGTATAAGTGGCTAACGTAGGAAGGGCGCGCTATAAATCGCTTTCACTGACACTGATTTAGGGATGTTACTCTGAAATTGCACGTTGCCTTATTATCATATCATTACGCCATCTCCTTTACCGGGTAGAAAACGATCACAAAACAAATACTGGAAAAATATACAGATTACACAATGAATACAACCCTATTTGGTAATTTACGGCTCTTTGTTATTCCTTGGTATTTTAAATATTACAAAGCTACAATTACTTAATACCGTTTACTCTATGTATCCATTATTTATGTTGAATGAATGAATTAATATTGAAATAAACTAATGAGTAATCGGTTCTTTCTGTAGTGGACCACGACAATGCACGAATACGAACGTGTTTAATTAGCCGGGACCGATTCACTTGGCTAGAGAAAATGTTTTTTTTTTTTATTATTGATATTGTAAGTGACAACAATTATTGTCATTTTGAATTTGATCTACAACCCAATACAAAGATGTCCATTTAAATGGAACCTACATGAGAAGTTAACTGCGTATTACTCTCAAACATCCAGTACCAAGCGTTATGAAAGTCATTCGATAAAGCGAAATAAAGAGATGGGTTTGTTTTGTATTCGTAACATGTTTCGTACCTGTAGTCTGTCTGGCTGTTTGTCTCATGAGACTAATTTTATAAATTGAACACAAGACCAGCGTAGCAATACGAACATTTTGAACGGAACTTATTGTTACTATGTGTCATTTACAAATGCATATATCTAATAAACATATAATCAATGAAATGTTTAGTTGACATAAATTGACTATTATAGGCAGCCAAAACATGTTTTATAACAAGTAAAAATAGTAAAAATTTCCTTAATATATAAATAAGTTTGTTTTTATGTAATATTAACGTTTAAGTTTTTATTTAGGCTAATATAAACTTTTAATATAAAGGTATATGGCTTAACGGGTCGTCTAGTTCACTCGTTAAGTATTTCATTGGCATAGATTACAAGGATAACTTTAATATTTAAATATTAATTTCAAACATGGCAACCCTTTCCCGCAGACACTCGGTAGCTAAATGTGCAACGGAAGCTTCACTAAATATCAGATCGCAACCACATCGGAGATGCCAAGACATCATAATAGGTTTATGAGCTTGGCAAGGTTCTGATGTTGATACGATTGTTTGTTTAGGCTTTGCAGTCGGCTTTAGAATTTAAGTTTAACATGGATTTAACCACTCATAACACTAACTTCGTTCATTATTATGTGTATGTTAAAGTTCTGCCATGGAAATAATAATAAACGTTAGCCATTTGAGTTCGCTTCCGGAAGCTACTCGAAGGAGTGCGGTAACCGGCGATCCTGTGCTGTTTCGTTCTGTGGTCGCGTGTGTGCGCGCGGCCAATAGCGCCGATTGTTCTCGAAGGCTCTTGGGCCATTATCTCGCGTGTGTCACGCCGATATACCACCAGTGTGAGATTGCGTTACTGTTTCTTACTGATTTCATGCTTTCTTTGTTACCTTTCGATTAAAAATGAAATAATTATAGAAAAGTACATTTCCGGTTAAAACTTTTAGTAGTCGCTTGGAACCTGGATATGTGTCCTGGATATGTAATCTTAGCTAACAAAATGTAGGAGCGTGCACCACTCCGTCTATATCTTCGGGGATGTTATTTAGAAGATTTTTTCTAGTTCAATTAAATTAGCAGTTTTTGTTATGGGTGTATTAATGATATAAGTATAAGCATTAAATAATTTTGGTTAAACCAGACAGTTTAGCGTCCCAGACATTACCAGGGATCATGATAAATGCTATTTATTAGAGGATACGTTATTAATAATAGTATAAATATTTATTTTATAACTATCACCTTCATCACAAAGCCCATTATCATTAACAGTCGCGTTACATGATTCTACACTTAGTAACACAGGTGTTAAGCTTGTAGTCTGTGGCTGTATTTAAAATTGAGTTAACGAACTTAATGTGCATTAGCAAATGCAGTGTAGCCTTTTAAATCTATGTAGGTACGAGTATGTTTTCTTCGTTTTCGACGTTAGTGCAAGTCGATTTTTGCGTATTACGCAATGGGTAATATGCATTGTAATTATATATTACAATGTCTTGACTTTTAAAGCTGGAATTACATTGCATACTGCCTGAATACTGCACATGTACATGTAGTAGTGTATATGCGATCGTGAACCACCGGTTGGTCCGTCTTACCTGTAAAAAACACTAACTAAAAATAAAAATTGTTGTAAGCCATTGTTAAAGATTTGTCTAAATTGCACTAGAGAAATAAACCTGCCTCAGAGCCAATCGCTCCCTAATATTGACAATTGGGTCTGCCTGGCGCAAGGAGCGCTCGGCTCGTCGACCCACATACCTGGGTCTGGTCGCCACGCGCACGGCGGACGGAAACCGTGAGAGCCGGATTTGCACTTGTCTCTCGGGGGCAAGAGAAAATGGCGCCGCGAATACGCGCTAGAGGACTTTTTGTTCACATCCCAAAGCAATACGGACACGAAGTCGATTTTTGTTACAGGAAACTGTGCTGGATATTATTTTTTAAGATGTTATCGGCCCTATTGGAAATATACTTAAACTTTTCTACCGGACACCTCTCATTGCTGAAGAACATAATTGAAATATATGTCTAATCTACAGCATAGATTGACAGATGAATAACATTTATAGATTTATAAATATGTGCTTACAAGCAGATATAGACTGAATACCCTTGCTTATTACACAGAAACTTGCCCCATAAGAGATAAGACCCCACAGGCTCATGCACAGCCGCAAGATCATTAGCTACGGACCAACTAGCCAGTGCTGATGTGAAATTGTGATTTTATAAAAGTAGAAGCTTGAAAGAGTATTTGCCCTTAGTACATAACAAAAATACTCTTCGATCTATCCTTCGAATAATTATATCTAAATGATAGCGTCATAGGAATTTATACCGTACAAGGTGTGCTAACTTTCGAGTATATTTTTAGACTTGTTCATGTGAAGTGTCACAAACAACGGAGTCTCAGCCGCAGTACGGCCGGTCGATTTAAAGTGTACTTCACTTTTCTTATAACTCGAACCCACATAACATTAGTTAGTACACAGGAATATAAGGTAAATAACATTAGCTACAATGTTCCAATATTTAGACATACTAAACATGACTTACGTTGACCTAAGTATACATATGAAATAACTAGCAACTTCCTAGAACAATAGGAGAAGTATAAAATGTAGTCGCGATGTGGATTACTTTTAGTTTACCAGGCGAAAGGTAGCAGGCGGGAGCTGGACGAGGCAAGCCGAGGGTAGCGCTTTTTAGAAGTAGTCTATGTCTGGACATGACCTTCAGACTGGTCTGAGATAGGCTGATGATGATGAATATTAGCGTTCCTTATGTTCCTGTAAGCAACACTAACAGTTTGTACGATGGTGTTATGTTTCAAAATCCTTGTTTTTTATATCTACATTCAATTGTAGGCACGAGTTGTTTAATATTGTTACTAAAGTTACATTTCACATTGTGCAAAGAATAATATTTGAACTATTTAAAATTTGATTCATCGAGTAGTTGCAAGTAGTTGTACTGGTCGAGAAGTATTGAGTTAGGTTTTTCTGATTTGAAATTACAAGTAGTAACTCAGAGCCTGAATATGTGCCCTGTGTATAGGCTCTTCCCCTAATTCATAGTGGAACGCATAGCATCGCAGGTGAACAGTGGGAGTGCACTACACACCTTGACCTGATTATTTTGTAATATTCGAATTATCAGCATATGTTCACAAAACGTTAGCAAACTGTCGTATCCCCGTTACTATCCAATAGCCTACTTAAAGTGTCTTCCGGAGAACGGCGTCAGAATTTCCGTGAACGGAGAGCGGCAACTAATTGTGATGACGATCAACCCTACATCGTGTTAAATACACCCTCGTCTTACTTTACATTACGTTCATGCAATTAAAAAGATTGATCATCTGAAAACGAAACGAATATCGAAAATAGAACATTTGATTAATCTGATGATGAACAATACCACTATTTTGTATTCTGATACGTTTAATATTTTGAATAAGAAATATCAAGATAAAGATAATGTTTCCTATAAAGTATTCCAACCAAGGTTGATCGCTATGGGAGCTGACGACGAACGAATTGAAACGTAACTTTGCGACAGAAATTTCCGTTGGGCATTGAAGGCAACGTTATACCTGTATACTGTATCTCATAGGTAGTTTGAAGATACTGCTCTGTGAAGATACTGCTCTGTGAAAAATACTTCTCTGATTAGCATTTAGATTCTATTAAGTTCACTGTTTTGGTAGTAAAACAATATATACATATTTACTTTCTTCAATTTGATGTACTTTTTGTTGATGTCATTTATTGCAGATTTGATACAAAAATTTCTTTCTATATTTTGTGTGGCGTTTTTAAGTCTTAGAAAATAAATTCATAGAGATATATTGCGCGGTCAGTTAAGTCAAAAATTTCACCATCAATAAATAATCGGCTTAGGGGATGCTGCATCCTCTGTTAGTATCACTTGTGGAACGAGTTTAATGGAGATGAGTGGCCGCGTAAAGCACCTAAATATTTATGGACCGGAATGAGTACGGCGAATTCCCACAATTTTTATCCCAATTCTGTATAGTACAACGCTTGTGGATAATGAAGATTCATATGTATAAAATATATTATGTACAGTTTTAAAATTTTGAGCGTTCGGAAATTCTACATTTTAAACTTTATTTCAATCTAAAATTTAATTCCGTTTATATGATTCATCTGTAATATGAATCGTCATCTTATGGTTAGAAAAGAAAAAACCACTAATTCAAATTCTTGACTTGAATTGACTGCCGCGTTGGTCGTGTTGGTTGTATGTGAGAATGTCGATCGGGAAGTCCCGGTTTCGATTCCCGGGTCGAAAATAACAAAATTTGCTAATTTAGAATTTCTAGTAGTTCGGAGTCTCGATATATGCCCGATGCGTGGCAATAGGT
>DWEI01006498.1:0-10048 GCA_018245875.1 Mysoria ambigua | reverse complement strand
TTTTTTTTAAAGTAACAGATTAACTTGAATTGATAATATTATAAATTATTGTTAGATTACAATTATCATATTACATAAAAGTTTTTATAAAACTTCATAACACTTCCGAAGTTCTAAATAACGTAAAATTAAACCAACGATTTATCAATCGATAATTCAAGAGACGTTCAAGTCTGTGTGACAGATGGGCAATGTGGTTTGTATTCTCGTATACAATATACACTCGAGTGCCGTTACACGGCGACCGAGCTTTGTTTAGGGAGCGGCGACACGGCCGGCCGAGGTCCTGAGCGAACGGAGGATCTGGAGCGTGGTGGTCGTACGCTTCCGGACTGGTCCGCCTGCACCGGTTTGAATGCGAAATGAATAAACAAATTTAATTTAAGTACACGCCTTTAATCCACGAAGAGGTAGGCAGAGGAATTTAGCACATTCGCACGTTCCGCCAGTTTCGTTAGCGTATCACAGTGGAGTTGGTGAGGCGGTGGTTAAACACCGGGCACTTTTTCAGACTCTGAGCCACTACTACAAGATGTATATTAGAAAAATCTTATAATACCACATGCGGGATTTGAACCCAGGCCCTCTAGATCGGTCAGTCACGCTTGTAACCAACGCGACCAACGAATTAATTACACGCATAACGCGCACGCTGTGGCGTTCAAAAGTCAAAAACGTAGCGTTCTTTAGGTAATACTATAGTAGCGAGAACATTAATATATAATCCACTAAGTAGTCATATGATAGCATTTATGCCTAGACAATTTGTAAATTAGTAACGCTTGTATCTAGATTGTTGTAGGTCAGGCACGGTCATTTGTTTAACACGCGGTGGCCTCGTTCTCAGTGAACCTTGCACGGCCTTTGGAGCTGAATATCTACATGAGGATAACTGTTTTGTGGACATCATATAGGTATACTGTATATACGTTACATCACGCCTATAAACCCTGAAGAGGTAGGCAGAGGAGTGTAGTATGTGCAATCCCACGTTGTGTAGTATGTACAATCAAGGTATACGGCACTCCGTAAAAGGCTCACTAGCCTTTTACCATATCAATGCTATAAAGTAAATAATAATGTTTCCTGAAATGTCATTTTCGAATGTATGTAATTGAAACAGATTAAGTCGTATGCTGGCGTGTGAAATCCAATTTTCTTAGCGCGGCACGCCTTTGTCCTCAGCGTAGTGCCACTTGTCAATGAAACAAGGTCAACGCAGAGTATGCGTTCGTGAAATGATGCTTGTCATTGAAAAATGTTGATATGGCATTCCGTGAATATCGTAAGAAGAATGTGTCAATTAGGGCATATTTATAACTTTGCCATATGTTTTTGTCACCCATATGTAAATATTGCCATGTAAATATGTTGAATGTAACTATAAATGAATAAGTATTTAGTACCTAACGTTTTTTTACCAGGGCATCTTTATCGCATCCAGCAACAAAGCCCTTCTTTGTTGATTAATTAAAAATTCGTCCCGCCATTTTCATTCTCATTATGAAACTCCTCTAAATGAGCAGAATCAAGGACTCTCCTTAAATTTTCCGAATTATTATTTGGATCATTTGCCATTAGGCGTTGAAGCAAACTAGATAATGAGTAAGTTATTGAAAGGTCGAAGTTAGCTATATATTATCATATTTCGCAATGTGATTTTTGCACATATTTGAAATTATTCAACTGTCTCCTTCTTACTACTCGTATGTACCTATTTTGTGCGTACCTATACAGATCTTATGAAACATGGGGACAGTGACCTTGTGACGTCGATCGGCGGGAACTCATCACGAAACATCTGCAACAAACTAGGGCTATAGTATTATCCCAAAAGCAAACAATTAACAAGTACATAATATAATCAAATGTGTCCTTGACTGATTTTGTATAATAAAAATTGGAATTCAAATTTATAATCATAGATAAGTAGTTTTATAAATCTGTAAAGTTGTTTGTATAGTATCAGATGATATTGGTTGCCATTCAAAGCACGCGCGGCTCAGTCCTTGAGGGTTCTTTGAAACCAATGACACCGTAATCTTGCCATTGGAAGCATATTCCACCCGCGGCGTCAATATTCAATCAATCTCACGAACAGGTATTCAAATGCCACAATGGATACGAATACGCACCATACACATACGGTATATGGTCGTTTGTGGTCGTATTGTTGTGTTGGTTGATAGACGTATATAGGCTTTCGTATGGATGCAACGTTTCTAAACGATTTAATTGTGCAATGATTGTAAAGATTTATAAACGTCTTGCTATTATTATGCAAGAATTTACGGACTATGTTTATCTAAGCGTTTCAATGCTTTGCGCGAAGAAAGTTTTCCGCGCTTGTAAAGAAACTAGAATAAAACTACATAGCTTAAAGTGGGAATTTTCTATTCAGATGGTACAATAATTGCATAGTCGATTTTTTGAAGTGCACAATATAATAATGTTTGTAATATTATATTCAGTGAATCTGGAGGATTAAACATAGTTATTGAGACACCGACCTGTGAACGTTTTAATGTCAAAAGTAATTTCAGTTCAACCATACAATCTGAAAGTTAAAAAGCCTTAAAATATTTCATGTAAAAACAGAAATATGATAACAATACAAACAGAATTAATGCGTATATTAATATTAAATGTCACTTAAATTAGTTTTAATAATTATAAAATTTTATAATAACTGCGTTCATGAATATCTGATCTTATTATCCAGCGAAGAAAACATATATTTACAAATACAGACACAATGAAAAAATAATGTAGCTTGTCACACGAACATTAGTTCTATTGGTAATCGTATTCGCACTATTCTGTACAGCGGTCAGTCCTTGACTTGTGGATCAGCGAGGCAGTTGAACGAATTTTAAATATAGATTGACAGCTACGTTTACGACGCTTACCAGCTGAAGTGTAATATCTTGTTATACGTGTCTCATTAGGAGAAATTGAAATGAGAACTAGCCTTAGTTTCACTTCCCATCATGATGTGCCCATGTAATCTAGGCACGGCGACTGGTACTGTATGGTGACCAAGTTTTTCACGTGAAAGGTTTGGGAAAGCTGAAGAAAACATAGTCTATCATTACACTTCTCACCTACAATACCATAATGTTCTTACACAATATTCTATAACATTTTCTGGCGTAGGTATAATGAAGATGCAATAAAACAAAAACACTAATAATGACGTAATAATACAGTTGATTATACACGAGTCTTATTAATTCATAGTAGTTAAGACATAATATCACGTCTGTATTTCTGCTAAGGGGTAGTTAGAGGGGGGCAGTACAAGCCTATGGTTCACCATTTAGAACCGAATAATTACTAACCCAGATTAGAACTCTAACCACTCAGAACTTAATAATACTAACGCATTAGTAATCCAGATAATTCATTTATTTTAACTACCGACGGTAAAACGAATACCATTATTTACAAAAAAGCATATTTTTGTTGTCGAACGAGAGATCCTAGGTCCAAATCCTTTATCGAGTCTAATGGATTTTCTAACTTAGGTTTTACACACACACACCACCTATTCCATAGTGGAACGTAAATGTAACGTGATCTAAACAATTCTGCCCACTTTGTCGGTCATTACAGGCGCGATTTTACGATTATTTTATTTTTGTTCGAATGGTTTTCCTCTGCACATAAAATAAATACTTAAACCACACAGCTGATGTTGCAGATATCAGCCAGTTAACAGTCAGCTAATGGGTACTTATATAAAAATGCATTAATAAAACCTACGCAGATAATTGCCTCGGAACACGTGGTTTCGATGTCCCACCGCACGGGACTGCACTCAACAGTTAGTGGCAGGAAAGTAATCTTAGTTGTTTATGGCCATCGACGACTTTCATCTGTAAACGCTGCGACCTTGCGACCGGCTCGCCTCACGTCGCTGCTTCTAAGTGCGTGGTACGTGCAACTGCTTGGGACATACGACCATCATGCGTAAACAAATTTTTAGTACCTACATACTTTAAGAACGAAACAATTAGAGTTTAGTTGTACCTCGTCCCCCTCTCCCCGCCCTGTGCGTATATTGAACGCTTCTTTAATGTACACTCATAATGTCTTTCACGGTACATATATTATAGAAGGTGAAACAGTCTTAGCGTTCGTTTTTTTGGGATAATTTGATTAGTTCCGGAAATATCGGAGGTGAATCTGTTTTCAGCCGCGTGTGCTATCTGCGGGAGCTCATGGAAAAATAATCTCGATTATTAATTAAGCTGGTACTTATTTTAATTGAAATTATTTATGTTAATTCAAACACTAGGGCGAAATAAAGATGAAATATAAAGTTTAGTAATAAAATTTTTTGTACTGGAGGAGTAGAATACGAATCTTATAGTTACAACTGATATATAGATACTTATCCTCGCGAGGTCTCAGTTTTTCAATCAATTTCAACAGGTAATGAATATTTTTATATAAACTAATAAAGTTTATTAAAAATTATTGAACAATATATTTTATATATAATTACATAAAACTTTTTATTCGTGTTCACAATCATAAAACAGTTATTCATACATCATTATACCGAAGTGTCTGTGTCTACTGTCGTGCCGGACCTGATGTGATTAGTCACAGTCATTATTGAAGAATTCGTATCTCGTCTGATGTAATAGATCAGTTGCATTCTTTTGCGCGCGAAGTCTATACATAGATTTTTCATTTTGTTAATTAACAAAATTTTAAGTTTGTTACTTATTGGCGGCATGGAAAATAGTTTCATGTAGATGCACTAGCTATCTGAGACGATTAATGTCAATTTTATTAGAAGCTTGTTATAAGGATTTCCGTTATTCACAGTTCCGTTAACAGTCCTTGAATTACAGCTTTTCACGACCGTGATGTAGACTGATGACTAATTAGTCCTCTAGCAATTCCCTGCAATCCTGTTCAGAACTAAACAGATATATATCTAGCAGTAATGTCTCCCGATTCTCTTTATTATGTAACTTGTTATATAAACTTCCTGTATACATATACAGTGTTTTATTGTACCTTTTCTTTGTATTTAAAATCTAATTCCGCAATAAGTCGGCCGTGTAATAGGATTTGAACGGCTCATGGTATCTGCGCCAAAGGGTTTCTTGCGCAATAACGCGGGTCGTCTTTATTTGTCTTAGTCAATGACGTATTGAGGTCGCCGTGGCTCTTGGATCATTTAGAGTTCGTGATAGAAAGGTTTGCGTAGGAAAAAACGCGTGCCATTAAGATGTTGTAAAGTACGTGTACCATGTCTATTTTCTAGATTACACAACATTACATTAAACGTTTTAAAATCGAAAGGTTAATGATGATAATGATGAAGTAAGGCATTTCAAATTGATAACTGCGTTTTGTATTGTGGTCTTCATTTACGTATGTTCGTACAAGCGAAAGTTCAAAATATGGCACAAGTTTATATTACCATTTTATATGGCCATTTTATACCATTTTATATTTTTATTACCAAGTTTATATGCCCATTTTGCCATAATTGTAAGACAAGATGATGTGATATTGCGATCAATTAGAAATGATCTTATTTTGTGTTTCGTTCCCAGACGGCAGAGAGAAGCGCCGGTTGGGAGACTCACAGGGTGCGCCTCAACCGCGTGCCGGGCTACGGGTTCGGTATAGCCGTGTCGGGCGGCCGCGACAACCCGCACTTCGCCAGCGGCGACCCGTCCATTGCGGTGTCGGACGTGCTGCGCGGAGGTCCAGCGGAGGACAAGCTTCAGTGAGTGTTCATATCGTCCGATTGTACCTTCGTCGTCTGATCAATCTATACATAGTTCTCTACTGACGTTTTCAAATACTAACCGTGGTTCCTAGTCTTATATGTCCTATCCTAATCTTATATGTATATCTTTTTCAATATATCAGATTATCAGTGTATATGTGTTTTATTAGTGATTGAGCATTGAAAAGAACTGATCTACGATAAAAAATTACAATTATAAAATTAATTGTCCAATTACAACAACATTTTATTTTTATTGCTTCTTTACTAAATTAAGGCATTAAGTATTGGACATTAAGTATACCCTTGTAACCTTAGTTTAAGATTTTCCATAACTATATTATAAATATTTACTCCGCCCTTTCCAGAGTGAACGACAGGATCGCGTCCGTGAACGGTGTACCCCTGGAGAATGTGGAGTACGCTAGGGCGGTGCAGGTGCTGCGGGACTCCGGGGCGACGGTGTCGCTGGTGGTGCGGCGGCGAGCGCCGGCGCCGCCGCCCACCGCGCCCACCACCATCAAACTAGCACTGACTAGGAACGGGAAGAAGGAAGGTGAGCACCACGTCCACGGGGAAGGCCATGTTAATAATGATTCGAGCACGAGAAAGACCATATCCTTTGAGCTCATGCGGGAATACCAGGGTGTTGTAGGAAGCGGTCGATCGCGACCTGGCTGCGATCCCCAGCCCACGTTTCCAGTGCTGCAATTATTCCAATAACCCCTCAGAGGAAGTCAGAGTTTATAAACGTAATGATTATAATTTAAGAAAATTTAGCTAATGATTTAGAATTTTGCTGTACCAAAAAATAAATCAGTACTTCTCGGAGTTCTCCATAACGTTAACTACTGCATGTATGGTCCTCCTCATTCTGAAAGGAGACTCATCTAATAGTGGACCCATAAAAGACCTGGTACTTACGACGACAATAATTACATTACAGATTTCGGCATAGTACTAGGATGCAAGCTCTATGTAAAGGAACTCACGATGAGAGCACGGGAACAAATGAACCAGGCCGGTCAGGGTCTGTGCGAAGGCGACGTGGTCACGCGCATCAACAACACGCCGGTCACGGACGCGATGACCCTGAAGGAGGCGAGGAAGCTGGTGGAGTCGTGCAAAGATCGGCTCAACTTGGTGGTCACGAGGGAACTGATACGCGAGGAGACCGTGACGAATGGGAACTACCAAAATAATTATAATAGTTTAGGTGAGGTGTTCTATGGTTTTAGTCCTTTAGTTTTAGTTGATGGTTATTGTTTAGTAATTTGAACTTGAGCAATAATAGTCTACTTCATTAATTATTCACTTCGTAACATCACGTCTGTAATCTGTAAAGAGGTATACAGTATACAGCAAGGCAACCATGAATAAACTAAAAAATTCTTAAACGTTAAATGTTTGCTTTTAAATATTTGTATTTAAAGCAAACATTTAACGTTTGTATTTCCGATTTTATCTGTTGAATTTAAATTTTGAAATCTCATTTAATCCTATTACTTTCATTTCCAGAAGCACCAACTCATAATGTATATCCTGGCGCGGAGCCGATGTCATCAGCGTACTCCAGCAGTGGGCAAAACTTGTACGTGGCTGCACCCGTGCGCGGCGGGGACAACCGACGAGGCCCGGGACCGCACGAGAACCACGAGCAGCCGCCGAGGCCTCCGCCCCCTAGGAATGACGGTACTCATAATAATTATAAACGATACAAAGTATGTTTAGATGTTGTGTAGCTTGATTTGTACGGATACATACATAAGATGATCCGCGCTTAAACGTTGACAGTCGCCAATATTCAAATTAAGTACTATTTTAGAAATGTCGACCGAACTTGTTCTTGTCTCTGGGACTCAAAGGGTTAGCAATATAGCACAAAGGCCTAGCCTTTATTATAATTCAGCAGAATAGTGTCAGTGTTTTGGGAACCACCCTTAAAGGGTCATTTAATATGAACTTTTTTATAATAGTGTTTTTATGTCAAAATTTTTATTTTATAAACTATTTAGTATAGTAATAATTGTGAAATAAAAATTTATTATGTCGTCAACCAATATTGTTACATCAAAAATGTCATTACCGCATGCAGCGTCATAAGCACTTCTTGAAACTGCATCTGAGGTATTATAGAACGAAAATGTAATGCATGAAATGGAACGTGTAGTACTAAATAGTTTCTTTTCTTTCTTAAAATTTACTTACTTTTTAATTTATTAAAATTTACTTCGCAAAATTTCTGATGGGTTGAATTTAAACAACTTTTAGGGTGGAAAATTATAATAGAAGGTTATTTAAATTTCCCATTAATAACTGTATACCCCGTTTCAGACTATTACAGCAGCCGAAGACAGTTGTACGAGGAGGACGGGATGACGAATCAAAGAAACAAACCCCCGTAAGTGTGTTCATTGATTTTATTTATTTACTCGTTATTGTATTTCAAAGCAGATTAACAATGTGTAATGCTTGTGGGCATTTTCTACTTGTTAACCCGTGAAGAATAGTAAAAAAATATTCAAAATGGTGAAAAAATAAGGAAAAAAAAGATAATGACATAAATATACATGAATAGCTATATGCAAAACATTATTAAAGGCCTATATTACACATTCAAAATTTACATTGAATCGAAACCTTTGTTCTGGGTTCTTCTATAATACTAGCGTCCTTAAGTAGTGTAGTTCGTATGCTTGTTGCGGGGTTACTTGTGTTAATCATTGTTGTGTTGTTTTACATATACATTTTTATTTCATATTAATATGTTCACTGTTTCATTGATGTTTTTGTATTCAATATCTTATTTTAGTAATTTACATTATGAAAAAGTAACGGTGCTAAAATGGTCCCCAGGAGCGAGCCGAGGCTAATAAGCTTCCAGAAGGAGGGCTCGGTCGGCCTGCGGCTGTGCGGCGGCAACCGCTCGGGGGTGTTCGTGTCGGGGGTGCAGCCGGGCAGCCCCGCCGCTCTGCAGGGGCTGCAGCCGGCCGACAAGATACTGAAGGTTGGCCTACCGTTATCAAAAAAAACTATTATTATATAATCTTAGATATTAGATACATATTTGAAAAATGCAATTTAGTACAAATTACAAGAATCGAAAAAAAATTGAGTTCTTGTTTAAATGCTTTGATATCCTCTATCAGCTATATTTATTTCTCAATTATTTGGAATACAAGTACATACGCACCAGAACAAAATAGCCTCCTCGTAACTACCGCGTACACTGATAAGCTGAACTGGGCGGGCAGGTGAACGACATGGAGATGAAGGGCGTGACGCGGGAGGAGGCCGTGCTGTTCCTGCTGAGCCTGCAGGAGCGCATCGACCTCATCGTGCAGCACGCGCCCGACGAGTACGGCGCCGTGGCGAGCGGCCAGCTGCGTGAGTACTGCGCGCTCAGGGTCACCCTCCGCTGCTGCGGCTGCCCGTGGTTGCAGGCAGCGTGGCCGGCGCATGCCTCAAATACTGTTTGCCAGTTTCAATAAAAAAAATAGTATGAATTTTGTTTTCACGTTGAACTGTGTGTGTTCCATGGAAGTGGGTCTGAAGGTGAAAATTGTGTTACATGTTACACAGTTTCTTTACCGTTTGCTAAAAATAATTTATTGGATAAAAACGAATGTTATATAATATTTTTTTATGTTGATGGTTACGGAAATGATATTTT
Organism: Mysoria ambigua; assembly: GCA_018245875.1. NCBI lineage: Eukaryota > Metazoa > Arthropoda > Insecta > Lepidoptera > Hesperiidae > Mysoria > Mysoria ambigua. The sequence continues at coordinate 617 of DWEI01006498.1, read as the reverse complement.
CTTAGTCAAATATTAAAATGAGTAACGTGATCACTTATCACAGAGAGTAGCTCCCTCCTCCGCTTGCGCTGGCCCATAATGAATTATATGGGCACAGGTCATAATAAAAGTGTCCCGATTATATGGGCACAGGTCATAATAAAAGTGTCCCGATACAGGCGGACGATGATGTTATTAGGATTGTCCACCTTGACTCCCTTAAGCTTAGCGCTAGACGCTGTAAAGTCGTGGCGCCGCAGCGTGACGCGTGTTGTGCAGCGGGCGACTCGTTCCACGTGAAGACGCACTTCCACTACGCGGAGCCCACGGACGGCGAGATGCCGTTCCGCTGCGGCGACGTGTTCCACGTGCTGGACACGCTGCACCACGGCACCGTGGGCGCGTGGCACGTCGGCCGCATCGGTGAGCGCGCGCCGCTCGTCGGTCGACCTACTGCTATAAAAAGGGTTCAAACCTCAAGCACTGTTGCACTATTGGACTTTTTCTAACTAGAAATTAGAGTTGAGTTGCTTGGAGTTTAGATATATATGTGCACGGTGTATGACAATAGGCTCATCGCGTATTCCACGTGACTGCCCCGGTGGTCGTGTTGGTTGCAGGTGCGACTGCCGATCGGG